>JAEQBH010009268.1:0-106667 GCA_016808115.1 Tetrastigma voinierianum
ATGATATACATCAGTAAATTCATAGAAAGACAAGCCTTGATGATCATTTCCCATGTAAAAAGACAAAAGGAGGAACAGATCAACTAACCTGGTAGAGGATGGCAACATCTTAGTTTAGTCATTTGCTTCCTGGTTGAGAATGAAGAGATCCAAGCCTCTGATTGCACTTATTTCTAATTTATTTGGGCTGTTGATTGGAGTTTGAGGTTTGCTTTGCTTTTCTTTTGAGCTAAGCTGAAGGAACATACAAGCTGAAGAAAGTAGAATTGCTCCAACACCACAGGCAAGATCCAATCCGGTGGACAAAGTTATGATCTTGAACTTCTCAACGCACCCCCAACATTTGCAGTCGAGAATTACTCTATTCAGTCTATTGAAATAGACTCCAATGCTACTTCAGAGGGCAGACCTGAACAATCAGAGTAGCTTTACACATTCAATAAACTAAAACCTAATTAAATCTTAGAATATGCATGAAGGGACAAACCTAGGCCCTCATATTTTGGTACTCTTTTAAGGCTACAACTAAAACCTTTGCTGAGTTCGTGATTCCTTCTAAAGAATCGATTCGTATATTATTCTCACTAATGGAGTCAAAATGCAGAGAAAATTAAAATAAAATTGGAAGGAATACTTGGGAATGAAAGCCCCAAACGAGTTTAAACTTTCACCTTTAGCAGCACTTTATGCTTTTTGGTAATAACTATTCATATACACATGGACTGTACAGAGTTTTCCCATAATGAGCAGCAACTGAAGCACTTGAACCATAAAACCCACAACCCAATTGAAACTTGATCAAAACATCCATCTAGGTGGAACTGTTGCTTGTTCATTCTAGAGATGACAAATGATATATTTCTTTGCAAAAAAATAATCCTTCCATCATTCTCCGTATCTGTGTCTTCATACCAAATTTCCTTTCCAGATGAAATAATTGATCACTGGTGCTGGGAACTGTATGTGAAAAATTAGGCAGAAATACAATATCGGCATAAAGACTAGCAGATGTTATTCATTTAAGCCAACATTTAAATACCAGCCATGGAACAATTTTTTCAAAGCTGCTCTGTACCAATTTCAGCGAACGTGGATGATGTGGGTCTGAGGCTGCAGGGCTGGCTGCTCAGTTTCTTCATGGGTTGAAGGATATGAAGTCAGAGGATCCTAAGGGTGAAGGGTGAAAATGGGAAATAATTAACTGATTGTTTGGCAGAAATTTTAGCAAAGGTAAAGATGAGGAAGGATTAATGGAACCCACCTGCCAGCGGCGCTGCTGGATGGCAGTGACTGCTCTCAACATAAAAGTAGATTGGCAGGAATGATCCCAGCAATTTGCAATAGTATCAACTGTCCAAGTAGATAGAGTAAAAGCATATTAGTCCCATGCAAATGTAGTCTCCAAGCAAGTAAAGCCTCTGCCTCCTGGATTTGGTAGTGTTGGACTGTAGTTCAGCATGCAAATATGGTATCCTCTTCTCCCTTCTTCATATCTTTCAGAAATTTTCATTAATACTGTTATATTTCTATCATTTAGAATTTTCCCCGATAATATTCCATAACATCAATATTCCATGAGAATAGGTAAAAGAGTACATGAACAACAAGAGACGGTAAGTAGTGCGAGTTGAACAAAATAACAACAAAAAATATCGGTCCATCATGAATAAAATCAGAAGCTTTGACACTGAAATTTAAATTCATATACCTGATTTGCTTGGCCTTTTTCTTTCTTTTTTTTTTTTTTTTTTTTTTTTGATGACAAGAATGACAATCTATTTAAGCGTTAGTTAGACGAGTCAAGAATGACACTAATACCAAAAATACATGTTCCATTCCTTCATGAGCAGAGAGAAAATTACAAAACAAAGGTAACAAGAGAGGTGATAAAGGGGCAGAAGAGGGGTTCTCTATCAAATTTTTCAACATTTAACAATCAAGTATGAATGCACTTATGGAGCGGTATCATAGCCTGTGAATGAGAACTGAGAATCTATGACCAATTTTTATTAGAAAATTGTTTGCATAATGGATCAATGTAGTTCAACAAAACCATGAAAACAAATCAAAGTGGATTTAAAATTAAAGGGTTAGGGACATTACACAAACTGTGAATATGGCTTGAGATAATCTTGTAGCAGAGTTTTGCAGCTAGTGGGACACCATCACAGTCACAATATCATCCTTCATTGTTAACAAAATTGGATTTCTTATTGAAATGAGCTTCTCTTACTTGACAACATCTGTGAATATTGACCAACAACTCTCCATATCCATCATAGGTTGCATCTGATACAGATTATTCTTGCTCACCATTCTTTCTGCAACTTTACTAACTCTGCTATGTAGTGATGATGAGGGCACTGTCATCTCCTTTGAAGTCCCACTGGAGTGCCTCCCTTAATTTTAAATACCACCAATCCCTGTTTATATGCGATACGCCATCAAGCACAATTAATTGATTAAATACTTCTTGCCTTCCTACCTACTGCAAAGAACGAACAACAGTTCCTCAAGGCTGACATCCTTCTCAAATGTCTCACCAGTGCTACACTGAATCAGCATTTCCATTACAATCTGCTCAAAATCCAGGTCTCCTGTAAGTGCCTCAGCTAAGCTGATCCAGATTGCAGGAGATAAGGAATCCTGAGCTTGCCAATTGTGAAACACCATTCAGGCAAGAGCGGTTTTTTCTGAACCCCCCATCCCAACAATTGCAACTTTCTTGGAACCATGGCTTGATTCACATGGATTGAGCATACCTTCTACATCATTCAACTCATGAACCCAACAATTAGAAATAAATCGGGTATCGACAGTAGAAAGCCTAACATCTTAAGTCATATTTCCCTTCCTAAACTTTCACACTACCCAAACAGCAAGAAATAAATGCATAAACAAGAGCTTGAATAGAGGTGAGAAGTAAGAGACGAAGCAACAGACTCACGATGGTGAAATCGAGAGGGGAACGGCGAGTCATCTTCTACTCTTCGGAAGCCATACAGATAATCTGCCTATGCCGCCATGACTTTGGAGTCGCATACGGCGGCGGAGAGTCGTGGAGATTCTGTAGCGACTTCTATGCCTAAGATTGAAGAGTAGTAGATGAGGCGTGAAGGTGAGGTGAGGGAGGGGTTGAGCGACGCCATCGTGGGCCTCTGCTTTCCGCCCTCTCGCTCCGAAACCGGAAATCTCACCCTAGATCTCAACAGATCACTGAAAAAGTGAAAATAGATATTCGATCCTTTGTTGATTTCGATCTTCAAATTTTTGAAATTGTAGATCAAAGAAGAAAAACCAGTCTCAAAAGAGTTTTCAAATTTTACTCTTCACATCTCACTATGGCAGAGAGAGTTAGGGTAGAGAATGTGAGACGAAGAGAGGTTCAGAAGGTCTGCACGGGAGAGAGAGGAAATGATCGAACCAAGCTTAGTTTTGTGTAAGCCATATAACAGCTGTCCTTTATCGCTAATATCTCGTAGCGATTGGATTTAGCTATTAAAAAAACTCGTTCTCATTTAAAATCGGGTTTTATATAATAATTTTATATAGATTATATAGAATAAAATTTATATAGATTAAAATTTTATCACATATAGATCACCGAAAATAAAATCGTTAATACAATAGTATAAAGCTGAATTACCATATAGCAATAAAGTTTTTATAATTGAATGCCTTGACTGTTTTAAGATAATCATGTCTATTGGCTCAATATGCACTTGTTTTCATTGCATTAATTCAATGATCATTGGAATATGTATTTTGAATTCCCGAATCTTGTATTAGCTATAATTATGTTACTATAAATCATTTTTCTAGTAGTGTTTAGTCCCAGTTTTGAAATCATTTGGGAGCAAACCCAAGGTTAGCTCAACTAGGTTACAACTAGGATTAAGAGTTTGGGATTTTACTTGGAGATATTTGGTTAAAAAATATCAAATAATCTTGATAGGATTTAAAATATGAGCGTCAGACCACTCGTAGCCTATAAGGAAAATGACCGATAAAACCTTGGAGCACAGCGTGGCTAAAAGCAGTGAAATTTCATTCGCACTGGGGTCATTAGTATAGACGTCGAAAAGCAGGAGTCTAATAAATCAAACTCAATCTCACCCGTTATGGAAGTAGGATAATTCCGATAGCGACATCCTATAAATCATGAGTCTGTGATAAGGAAGAAGGATAATTTCGATGCTTTGCTCCCTCGTTATCCCTTAATTAATCAGATATGATAAAAGGCGAAAAATACCCCATCGATGGGAAAAACATATCTTATAAATATATCGGGGCCTTTGCTTTAGGTGAAAGGTCTGTAAAAGCTTTACATACAAGCGGTGTCTTTCTGCAGGGAGAGGCCCGGCTTAGGCATGGAGCGGAAAGAGTCAGCGCCCGGCGCCGGTAATAAACGGCGATTCTGAATTAGACCCGGCAACCCCACTTTTTCCGCCGATGCGATTGAAAAAAGGCATCATCGGTTAGTGCCGTCACGGCAAGGAGCAGCGATTCGCTACAAATAAAGCGTCTACCGATGGCGATGGTATGACTTCGAAAGCGCCAGCGGGGCTTGGCAGCCACGTTATGCGTCGAAATATCTTGCTGTCAGTTTTGGACTTGTTTAGAATATATTACAAAAATTCATCCGAATTTTCGGAAATAAAATAAGACGAAATGAATAGTGTCAGATCAAGTGGACCATTGCCGACGCCGTGTAAATGCCGATTGCTCGCGGGATTGAAAGTTCGCCGGTAATCGTGGCGATGGGGATTCAGGGTGCAATCGCCCGGGGTGGTCGAATGATGTGGTTCGCGAATAAATGATATACTCGCGAGTCGATCGCGCAGCAAAATGCGCTCAACGTGGCCCTCGGGGTGGATGGGGGCCCGTCTCCATTGGAATAACCGTAATGAGACGCGAGTGATGGCGTGCGGCGTGAGTGCGGCGCGGGATCGCCGGGCCAAGCGCCTGATTCCTCGAATTATAGTGGTTCATGCATTCCGTATAGTTATTATCTTGCCCCAGGCAGGGTTAGATTTCATCCTAACCAAAGTGTATTGAAATTAGGGTTGGTAAAAAACTCTAAATGGCGAGATAGTTATAGAATCCTCTGCTTTTAAGTTGGATTCATGGTTTAATTAGTAGTGAGTTAGGGTTTAGAAACAACACTGCTTAATCGTCGTATTTGGTTTGTGTGGCAAGTCATGCCAGTATTAGAGTTGTTTAGGAGAAATTCATGGAAGATTTTGAAGAAAAGACAATTATTGAAAGATGAATTGAGTATAATTGAGACTTGAGATAGATATGAAATGGTTTAATGTGTATGAAGTATAGAGTTGGTTTGCAGGATGGAAAAATATGGGAGAAATGGGAGAGAAAAACACACATTCTAGGCATTTTCGAGAGGGACCTATACAGTACACCTTGAACTGTACGTCACGAGGGCCTGCAGAGCCACGAACACATCTTAAGTGAGGTCGGACACAGCTCTGGAGTACACTTGCTTTCTATTTTGGCCAGGTGTTAATTATTTTAGCCATGGCTTTTTCGTTTCTTATTTTGATTTTAATTGATTCAAGTGACTAGGTAAAAATAGACTTCAAGGAAAACCAAACATCTGAAATAAACATCAAATCAAATTCTAATTCAGTGGCCAAAATTCACTCAAAGTGAGACATGTTCAAGCCAAATTCTGGTTCCAGTTTTGAACATAGAGTAGTCCCGGGTGTCTAGGTCATATCTTGAGTTTCGGTGCTCCAAATTGGGCAATTCTAGTTGGAGAAGAACCCTTAGCACCTTATCTTTAAATGAGTACAAAAGACCAGTGTCAAATGTAAAGTAAAGATCCCCGAAAATGAAGAAGAGAAAAAATAAATTATTTCTTTCTTTACATTCTTTGTAGTCTTTATGAGTTGTTGATTTTGTGGCTTACAACTTTATAACTCTTCGTTAGGACTCCATTATGGGTATTCTTTGACTCTATGGAAGCTCATTGAGTCTAGAAGTCTAACCATATGCTATTTAATGGTTGGTGCCCGTATCTTATCTAAAAATGAATTATTTGTACCTAGTGTACTAATCGCTTGGTTAAAGTTAAATGAAATACATGATAAGAAGGATAGATATGAGCAAATAGAGATATGTATAGATTTGATAGTATAAAGAGAGTATAGGTAAGAAAATACCTACGGGTATCAACGAAAGAGTCTCTATTCTTTACTCCTACAGGAGATAGGACAGTCTAGATAAAGTCTGAGTAAAGTATGTAGTATAGAAGGTATAGGGATAATAATAAATGAGATACAGTAGGTATAAGTCATAAGATATGATAGAATATGATAGGATATGTCATAAGATATGATAGGATATGTCATAAAGATATATGATGATACAAAGTACACAGAATGATAGGCACATATAGATATAAGATTATATGATGTGAACATATGGTTGTCATACATAAACGAATAAGATGGAACATGAGGTAGAAAGTATATGAATAGATAAAGACATAGCTGAGGGAATAAGTAAATGATATGAATATATGATAGACATCTTTTGAAAGGAATAAGATGGAGCGTGCTAGGAATACATGATAGAAACGGCATAAATGATAAAAACGATAAGATAAGCAAAGATGACAAAGCATAGGAATGAGTACATGTACATGAATGATAGAGTACATATATGAATATATGAATGAGTAAAGCATCTGAATAGAAATATAGAAAGTACATGAATAGCTAAATCAAGATGAGAACGCATAAAGGATATGATGCATAAATGATATATAAAATATATATATGAATATATGAATACAAAAGTGCATAGATTGATTATGATATGTGATAGGATTATATATGATCGAAACAAAACTAAATGATAGCAAAAAGATATGAATATATGTATTATAGAGAAATATGAAATGCGTAATATGAATCCTAGATGGAAACAGAATACAGATTTAATGTATTATTATATATTACATAAGCAATTATGATAACAATAGTTATTCGTAAGCATGAAATAATATGGAAAATGTGATATGAAAAATGTCGGTTGTTTAGTGGGAACTGGTAGAGGGATGAATGGAAGGCGTGCTTATAGGGACATAGTTGCTGTGACCGCCTGGGATCACGGATATCGGGGCCCACGTTTGCGTTGATGACATAGATCCGGATTGGATCCTGGTATTGAGGGTCACTACATAGTACATGGCGCAGGTCACTATCTCGTGCGGTGATAGTACCTTCGGGTATAAACGGATGAGATCAGCGTCTCGTGCGGTGATAGTGCAGCAAGTACATCTGGATAAGAGATCACTATCTCGTGCGGTGATAGTACCTTCGAGTACATACGGTTATTTCCACATTATCTTCAGTTTCTAAAGATATTTGCAGACATATGAAACCTAAAAGGAAATGACCTGTATAAAATATGACATGATATGAAAATGCTTATTTGTATCACGATAAATATGAAGCAGTTACAAGAACAAGAAGTAAAGTACAAGATGACGATATGTGAAAAGTATAGTACCAGAAAGTATATAGTGATGAATTATGTGAAAGAAAAGTATATATTAAGTATCTGATCTGAGAAATAAAGTGTCAATGACCTGAAATGCTTGTATGAAACGGATAAAGAGTATATGAAGAAAGCATGAAAAATCACGATTATATAAGAAAGCATAGTATATAGATATCATATGAAAGTATATTATATAACGATTATAAGATGTTGAGTATCTTGACTATCAAGCATGAAAAGTATAACGGAAAACGGTATAGAGGAAATGAACGATTACATGAATATAGATATATGAAAATAGTATAAGGAAGCAGTGAATACGGTATATGAAAAGTACAAAGTATAATACACGAAAAGGATAGAAAGGTATATGAAAAATATAGTATATGAAAACACATGAAATTACATGAAGGAAACATATGATAGTATATGATGAAGTAGTAAGAAGTATAAGTCTTACTTCTCCTAAAGGAGATATATGAAAGATGAGATAAATTCACGTGTCTGAAAATAAAAAGATATGATATGAGAAGCCTTGGCTTTAAACCAACACAAGAGAAAAGTACAAAAGTATACAAAAGCACAAAGTATATGATGAATAGAACGTGCAAATGTATGTGAAGTATGAATAATTACATGGGATACAATAAGTCATAGAAACGGAAAGATGAAGTATGGGAATACGAGTAAAAGTATAGATAAAAGTATGCGAAGACATAGTACGGAGTAGCGGGAAAGATTGACATCTTATTAGGAATATAAGATGATAAGGAATTAAAAAGTTATAGAAATATGTATAGATATGAATATGCATATACATGTAACTGAAACCGGTCACCATTGGTGGTTGTCCGTACTTATGTTCCCTAGCGTAAAGCTTATGCGGGTGTTAATCAGGTGGTGCCGTCACAGAAAGAAGGAAATTTGGGCAGGACATTCCATTAACCATGGTAGACTCGAGAGATAGGTGCTCCCTGTGGCCCCTTCACAATCTCTGATGTTTTGTAATAGAAATTGTACATGTATGTAAATGGAGGACTGTATGTGTGTATAGTTGTGAGTGATTCCCTCGGTGTGGATTCTTTGTATGCAAATGATTTTGTTATTACGAGAAATTGTTTGTATACCCACAAGTACAAGTTCGGCTGCGAAATAACGAGGTTAATGAGAGTCCAGTATATAGTATAAGATAATACTCCCGGGCCCGGACTTGATTCGAATCGTGTCGGTCGGGCCAAAGGGGATCGGCCCCAGGCGTATTCACCAATCCTCCTAGGATGAGACAAGCCGACGACGTGAGCAGTAGGCCCAGGGCGCTTTAGAAGCAGTGCAAGGCTAACACGGATGGGGTGGGGCACTGCTTGCCTCACTAACGCGATGGGAGGGTTGGGCGGCTCACCCAGACCAGGATGACACGTGGGAGCGCGACAAACTCGGGAGAGGCCAACCATCACCACTGCGCTGAAGGAAGCTGACCCTGTAGCACTCCAAGTGAAATGGAAGTAGAATCCAATTGGGCGGAAGTGCGAACCACGCTAACCCACACGGAGAGGAAGGCAAGAAGCAACACTCAGGGGCACGTGGGGAAGCGATGGACTAAATCCCTCAACAAGGGAATGGGGAACGATCATGGGAGCGAGAGGTTCGAGGGCCTCAGCCCGGGAGCTCGATCGCATGAGAAGGGAAGTTGTGAAGAAGTAGGAGCCCACGACTATGGAACACCACTGATGCGATAAAGCGAGTCCCAGTTCACGGTAGGGTGCTTTCACTTCCCCTTCGATGATTCGAATGCACGCCAAATAGAAGCGTTCGATGGTGCGAAGATCCAGTGATCACCTCGACAACATAAGAATCGGATGGAGCTATGGGTATCGAGGCCCATACGGTGCGAGCTTTCGCTATCACGCTAAGGCCAATGACGCTTGGTTTCTTGGAGCTTCACCATGCGTCGATCTCTTCATTCAAAAGAGCTCTCCATTCACGTTCGTCTCCTTCATTGGAGCGGAACATACGAGCTAGGAGTTATCACTGCGACCATAAAGCGAGCTCGCGAGAAAACCTGGTCTTATGTCCAGGTTGATCTGGAGTCTTTGAAGGTAGATATACGAAGCGAAAGTTCGGCTATCACGCATTCATCATTTGGGCTAGAGGTGCGGTCGAAGGATTTGTGTTTTCCATCTCGAAGAATCCTCGAGTGACATGACCTGCGAGTGCTGTAGCTAAAAGCGAGGAGAAGTACATTAACGGTGAGAAGCCCTCGTATGAGAAGGCTCTTGACCGTAAAGAGAAAAGCGGGAGCGCCAGGCAACAGGCCCGGAGCCTGTAGAGACAAAGAGGCAGAGAGGTCCCCCGAGAAAGGCAGAGAGCAGTCCCGAAAGGCGTGGAAGCCTCGGAGATCGCCCTACTGGGTCCACCTCGGCCCCGTGCGGCGGTGAAGCCTTCACCTCGCGGTTCACCTTGACCCGGTCGCGATGTCGAGGTCTTTACTTGGCGGTCACGGCCTAAATAGTTCTTGAGATGGCCGTCCCAGATGAGGTCGGACCCTACGAGAGAGATAGCCCAGTATTGCGGGTTCCATAGGGACCCACGAGCATCGAGCAGAGACGATTGCATCACGACTCGAGAAGGAAATAGAATGTTTGATTCGGCGTGGATATCTCCTCGCCACCGTGCTTGTCGAGGCAGGGATCCGGGCTCGGCCACCACCCCCTCGTGACGGTAACTCGGCACCACTTGTCTTAGGGAAATCCATGTGATTTCAGGAGGATTTGCAGGAGGTGGGGAGTCCAGCTCTGCCAAGAAGGCCCATTTACGTAGCATCTGGTCAGGAGAGGTAATGGAAGTGCAAGCGGTGTCCAACCTGCCTCGACTTGACCGCGACCATAACTTTCGGATTCGGACTGGGAGGGATGCGGCACCCCATGGCGATCCTTTGGTGATAAAGAGGCGGTTGTGGTTGTAAATGATCCATTGGGTCACGGTCGACAATGGGAATTCCGGTAGACATCATCTTTGCGTCGGCCTTTGATAAGATGGGCATCGAGGAAGGGAGGAAGAATTTGGAGCGATCGACACCCGGCTGCGAGGATTCTCTGGAGAGAGAAGTGCTACCTTTGGGCTCGATACGGGTTGGGTACTCACGGGGACCGTGCAGGGACGTGACAACGGTGAGGTTCTGCTTAGTGGGCCGCCCCATCTGTATAACGTGTTGCTAAGTGGACCCTCTCTCTCAACGCTCATAAAGGCCGTCCATAAACACCATATGATGATCAGGTTTCCACACCATGAGCGGAGTAGGGAATGGTTAGAGACAGCGCGCTGGCGGTATTGCTCGGCGCGTGAAGCAAGCGATCCAACAACATATGCTTGGACAAACTGGAGCATTGCGGCGAGATAAACACCGCGGTACGAGCCCTTGGAAGAAATTTGGGCATGTATCGTTGGATATTAACCTGAACACCTGCACATCGGTTCGAGCTTGCGAAAGACCTCGGAAGTCTCGCACCCATTTTTAAAGCGAGAACAAGGATGTGTCTTACGCATGGGAAGCGGCGGATATGGGAGGAATTGAAGTCCCCGCGATAATCACTCACGGACTAAGCGTCGATCCATTCTTCGCAGACGGTCGACCCGGAAAGAAGGGCTTTGCTGACAAAAGCAATCAACGAGGAGGCCTGGGCAAGCTCTTCCAAGGCAGGAGCACCGTAGAGGTGAAGTACCTCGAATGAGTTGGCCAACGCCGATTCGCCAAAAGAGAACGACAAGTGGTGACTCTGCATCGACTTCACTGACGTCAACCGAGCATGCCCAAAAGATAGTTTCCTCCGCTACCTGACGACCTCATAGTGGATGCCACCGCCATGAACTCCTCAGCTTTCATGGATGTTCTTCGGCCACATTCAGATCAAAGATGGATCCTCGACGCACTTCAAAAAAAGACCTCGTCACTAGGGCAAGGGACCTAATGTTGAGCACTATGATGCCTGGCTAAAAGAACGCAGGAGCTACCTACCAGAGGTTGGTGAACATGATGTTCCAGAAGCAAATAAGGGCATCCATGGAGGTGTATATAGATGACATGTTGGTAAAATCGACCACGGTCGAGCTCCACATAGCTCATCTGTCCAAAGCATTCCAGATCCTGAGAGAATACAACATGAAGTTCAATCCAGCCAAATGCGCCTTTAGAGTCTCGACTGGGAAATTCTTAGGTTTCATAGTCAATAACCGAGGAATTGAAGCAAACCCAGACAAGATAAAGGTTGTGCTCGACATGCCGCCGCCGTCAAACATAAAAGAGGTCCAACGCCCACCCACAACACGCTAGTTCATCTGTGATCCAACACCACAAATGTCAAATTCTTCTTCCGCATTCTAAAGAAAGCTTTTCAATGGGATACACGCTATAAGAAGCGCCTCTCAAAGATTGAAGACTTCCATATCAGCCTCCATTCCCGGTAAGTGTCCCTTACGAGGAGAGCTCCTTACTCCAGACTCCAGCTTTCAGATTTCTCGACCAGCGCCGTCCTCATCAGAGACAAAGACCGAGTACAACATCCTGTCTACTATTGCAGCCGAGCTCTGAGAGGAGCAGAGGAGAGGTACCTAAGGATGGAGAAACTATCCTGGCATTAGTAACTCCGCACTCAAAGCTCACTCTTACTTTCAAGCTCATACCATTGAAGTCCCAACATAATACCCGATGAAGCAAGTGTTACACAAACCAGAGACCTCGGGAGGATTGATGAAGTGGGCCATAGAGTTGAGCGAGTTTGACATCAGATATAAGCCAAAAACTGCAATAAAATGGCAGGTCTTAGCAGATTTCGTCATGGAGTTCACCTCAGAGCTCCCCGCGAGAATACGCCGCAAACGATGCTCGACCTCCCCATTTGGAAGCTTCAGATGTAGATAAATACTAATTCTCAAGGAGCGGAGCCGGCCAATCCCGACTCTCCCTGTATGAGCAGATACTGAGTATGCACTCATATTTGGGTTCCAAGCCTCCAACAAGGCGTCGAGTATGAGGTCAGCCATACAGACTCAACCGCCATTTACGGAAGTTGACCAAATTTTGAGAGGTGCAACGACTCCCAGTTGGTAGTAAAGAAATAGAAGACACCTACGAGGCCAAAGGTGAGAAAATGATCCTATACCTCAAAAGGTACGGATTTCCATCAAAGTTCAGGCCGGGTCCAGTCAAACACATACCCGTGAGCGTAGAATTCCCGAGCAGATACCCTAGCAAACCGCCATACTCTCTCAAGAAGACCTCAAAGAACCCATCACCGTCGAACACCTCAGCCCTCCATAGATCCTACGACGGGAAGTCTCCCCACAATGCGCCGTAGCCGAAAATGGACGGACCCCATTTGGGATCACTAATAGAAGGATTACTATCCCATCTAATTCGAAAGAGGCCTCTAAGCTTAGGACGAGGTCGGTTAGGTTCACTGTTCATCAGGGAAGCCTTTACAAGCGAGGTTTCTTCTGAAGTGTATCGCAGGGAAAGATGCCGACTACGTACTGAGGGAGGTACATGAAGGCGTATGCGGAAATCACATCAGAGCTCGGGCATTAGCAGGGAAAGCTTTAAGGCGTGGGATACTATCGCCAACAATGTCAGAGACGCGGATCGACTCTTAGTCAGAAATGCAAAATCGGCCAGAGCACGCCGAAGTCTCTCAACTACCATCCAAGCCATCGACGCCACACAAGCCCCCGTCTTCCAGTAATGGGGTCAGATATAGCCGGGACTCCTCTGCCCACCGGAAAGAGCCGTGCGCAAGTTCGCCATCGTAGCAAAGTGGGATTATTTCACCAAATGGGTCGGCCAACCTCCGCTACTATCAAAAGAACGTAAGATACGCAACTCGCTGATCGTCCATAATATGCAAGTTTGGTATCCCAAGAGCTCTGATGTCAAACAGTGGAAAGCAATTCGACAATCCTAAGTTAAGGGATTTTTGTGCCGAGCTCAAGATCAAGAACTACTACTGTCCTTCACCATCCGCAATCTAATGGGCGTTATGTCACCATCAGAACCCTTAAGGCAGCATTGAAGACCAAATTAGAAGATCTTAAAGGCAAATGGGTAGATACCTCCCCGAGGTGTTATGGGCATACAAAACTACGTGCAAGTCAGCAACTCAGGAAACCCTATTCGCCCTAGCTTTTGGCACCGAGGCGGTAGCCCCTGTCGAAATTGGATTAAAATCCCCAAGGATCGAATTGGTAAGCGTGGAACATAACGAAGAGGCCTCCCGCCTCAACCGACTCAGGATGAGAAGCCGTGATCGTGTCCTAAAGCTGCACTTTAGAGGACTACCGTAGGAAGACTAAGTAAGGTACTACGACCAAAAGTCAAACCTGTGAGCTACAAGCCCGGGGCGACCTAAGTCTTAAAAAAAAGCTCCTGCCAACGAGGAAAAATCTAGCACATGGAAAACTAGGGCCCAACTGAGAAGGCCCCTATATCGTATCTCGTGTCATTAGACCTGGCAATTACGAACTCCAAACGGAAGAAGGAAAAACTTTACCTCATGCTTGGAACAAGTTGAGCACCTAAGCTGCTTTATCGTGAGACCGGTTGTAATCTTAAATAAAGTATTATCGCCTGATGACGAGCCGCGGTGTTGGTTGATTATTTTGGTTAGTGTCGACGCCTTAGACATCTCAAATGGTGAATGTGCCAAAGATACATACATCTAATGCCAATTCATGATTAAAAAAAGAAAATTTCTTATTCCAATAAAGGTACAATTTATTACACCGCCAAAGGTCGCCTCCCACATCTCAAAAAATGCATGCTAGCCTCAAAGATAGGAAAATCTCAAGAAAAAGAAAGAAAGAAAGAGAGAAAGAGAGAGGTAAAGAGAGGAAGAGGGAGTGCGAACGAGAAGGGGAAGGAGAAGGAAAAGGAGAAAGAGAGGAAGAGAGACTGAAAAAGAAGGAGAAGGAGAAGAAAGAAGTGAAAGAGAAAGAAGAGGAGAAAATAGAGAAAGCGATACTAAAAGTGTACCGCCCTCTCTAGATGCATTCCCTAGTTACTGCTGTGAATAATACACTCTATAAAGGGAAATTAGGGGAAAACATAACTCCCATAGGTGCAGGTCCATCGTAATCGGAACTGCATCCTAGGGCGATTCCCCCCGCAGCGATCTACCAAGCCTCGGCGCGCCCCTCATTCCGCTTGCGCCTAAAAAGGGAAGAAGGTTTTGGCATATCTATGCACGGATGTCGCCATTTAAACGGAGGTCAAGCACTGGAATCGCACAATGCTTCCAATTTCCATGAACTAGCATAATGACGCCGTGATCTTTCCAAGAAGTGGAAGTCAAACGTCAGCACCCGCAGCCTAGCGTTATTAACTTTGTGTGAAAGCCTCAAAGGCTCGGGGCGAGAAGAAGCTCAACTCAAGCCACCCCAAAGCTATGCAGCCTAAGAGCGGTCGGGCCAGTGCTAGCCTGTGGAGCCTCAGTTACTTTAGTTTTGACGAGCTCAATCGGCTTCCACTTCAAGCCATGCAAACAAGACCTAGTTCGTCAGCAAGTGCAGTCTGGTGGAGCTCAAGCAGCCGCTTTGATCTAGCTCAACCGCTTCCATCAAAGCCATGCAGCCCACGAGCGCCGGGCTCGGGCCAGCAGAAGTAATAACTCAGAAGGCCTCAACGCCCAGAGCCTGCAGCTTCGCTATGTGAGCTTAAACAGCCAGAAGGCCCCAGCCCAAGAGCCCGCAGCTTAGTTTGCAAGAGCGAACAGGCCGTAGAAGGCCCTAACGCCAGAGCCCAAGAACACAGAGCTTAACAGCCTGTGAAGGCCTCATCGCCAGAGCCCAAGAGGCTCACTTGCAGAGCTTAACAGCCTCAAGAAGGCCTCAGCCGCCAGAGCTCACCAGCCCCTCGCCTCAGAAGTGCACACCTCAGAAAGCCTCAACGGCCCAGCTTTTGAAGAGCTCAATCAAGCCAACTCAAGTCATGTACCCTTAAGAGCTGGCCACCAGTGCATTAGCCCACGGAGTCTTCAAGAAATTTCGCTCAAAAGTTCAACTACTCAACTCCACAATTCTAGCCCTCAAGAGTCGGCTCATCTCAGTGCATTAGCCCAGAGCCGCCTCAACTTAGGCAAATCAACCCATAAAGCCTCAGCAGGCTCAGTTTGAAAATCTCAACTGCTCAACTCAGGCAAACTAGCCTAAGAGTTAGTTCAACTCAGGCAAATTAGCCCACGGAGCCTCAGTAGCTCGGTTTTGAAGAGCTCAACTGGCTTAACCCTGTGCAACCAGCCCCAAGAGCCGCTTTAGCCTGCCAAGAGATTAGCCCATGGAGCCCTCGTAGCCTGGGCTTTGAAGAGCTCAACTAAGGCCGTAGTACTCCCCAAGAGCTGATCTACCAAAGGGCATTAGCCTAGGGAGCCGCCAAATTTCAGCAAATCAAATTCTATAAAGCCCGAAATGCCCAATTTTTCGAGAGCTTAACTACTCAAGAAAGGCCATATAGCCACTAATCCAGATACCAAAGTGTATCAGCCCACTCTGATCCTCGAGCTCGCCTTTCAAAGGCTCAACTTCAACTCGTGCAATTCAGCCAAGAGTCGGGCCTTCACAGCATCAACCCACAAAGCCTCAAGAGCTCGGGCTTTGAAGAGCTCAATCGGCTCAACTGCGGCCGGTGCAGCCCAGAGCCGCTCAACTGTGCACAGCCCATGAGCCGCCTCACCAAAGTAAATTAGCCCATGAAGCCTCAGCAGGCCCAGTTTGAAGAGCTCAACTACCCAGCTAAGGCCAGGTAGCCCAAGAGCCAATTCAGCTCAGGCAAAGTAGCCCACGGAGCCTCAAAGATCTCGCTAAAGGCTCAATCAAGCCAACCTGGGAAATTCAAATTAATTAATCCAGATGTCAAAGCAAGAGCAACCCAAAGGGCGCAGTTATAAAAAGAAAAAAAAAGGGTAAAAACAATGAGATAGAAAATGGGTGGCTCAACAGAGCCGATGTTATATATATCCCGGTTCGAAGCCCCAGAGATAAAAAAAAACAAGCAAAGTTATATAAAGGAGTTCGGCACGTAAGAAGGAGCGTATGGAGAAGAAGGAGCTGCCTCAAGAGGAGTGTTTGGCTCTCCTGAGCCCCAAGGCAGGTGACTCTTCCGCCTCCTCATCACTAGGGATATCGAAGTTAAGATCCAAGCCCGGGTAGGCACTGGCAGCTTTCCTTTGAAAGGCATGCCATCCAGAAGCCCATTGAGTGCAGGCCTCATCCCTCAAACTCGCTATAGCCCCGTCCTTTTGACCCAAAGCCTTCTTTTTGCCCTCCAAGGTCACCTCGCAACCCATGGCACTTCCTGGCCAAGCGCTCAACAGCCGCATCAGACAGCTCAAGGGGATGGGCTCCACTGCTGAAGGTTGCTTTAATACGCCAGCCTCGCCCTAGCAAATAAGTGCGCCTCTTCCCTAGCTGCCCGCAACTCGGCTCCGGACGACAGCCTCATCCTTGACCACCCGAAGCTCGTATCGGGCGTACCGCAGCCTCGTCCCGCCTCCAAGAGTCATCCTCTCGAAAGGTACTGCAGTCTGCCCTGACCTCCCCCGAAGCTCCGACCTTTGGCTACTTTTAGCTATCCCCGAGCCTCTTTCCCTACTCTCACCACGTCGCCGGTCACAGATGCCCCGGACGGACTTGGCTTCTCACGCCTCCTCACATATTCGGGCAATTCGATCTCGCAACTCACCGCAAACAAAGAGCAGCCACCTCACTTTGTAGACTCCATGCTTTGACGTGGTCTCTCGCTCGCCTGTCCCTCTTGGCCAAACTCTTCAAATGAGTAGCCACCTGCCGATACCCAACTTAAAGTCAGCACACAACTCAAACCCAAGATAAAAGCAGACACAACGAGACACAGGAACTTACAGAGGCGACCCCCTGGAGGGACAAAGCCAAGGCTTCAACAAAAGTAACTAATTCTTGAGGTCGATTCTCCGAGGATGGACGAACCGCGCCGCCGCAAGCTCCGGCATTGAAGAGCAAGGAACACATCCTCGCCTAAAAGCCTCAACTCCTTCCGCCCCTAGAAGAAGGAGGCTCGCCCTCTACGCCAGGGGGACCTAAACAAAGGATGCACGACCTCCAACGGAGGCTCAACAGCTCTTCCCAAGGAGTCTTTGGCCTTGCGGGAAGAGAATCCGCAGCGAGCCTGAACTTGTCCTAGGAACCTACGGAGAGGCTAATAACGCTGCTTCCCGCCTCTGACATGGTTAGAAGGCTAGGAAGACGACGTCCATAATTCTTCTTGATTCACCCCATGACGGGTGGTCTTCTCAAGAGAACTGTAGAGTTTTCCGCTTCACACCCGGGGACCTCCGGATAACGTCCCACTCCGAGCCAAAGCCTCCTGGGTGGCTTAACAACGGGAGGCCCTTCGTGAGAAAACTTCATAACGGAGGGAGGAGTAGGTCTCAAAGTAGCGGGACGGGAGGACCTCGAACCTAAAGATCCGGGAATATTCGACCTGATAAGCTCCGAGTAAGCACGCGGCAGACACCCAACCAACTCCCGCTTTATGACTTTGTCTTCGGGGCTGAGATTGGGGCGGATACCTGAAAGATGCACAGCCAATGCAAAATTAGAGACACCCTATCACTTACGAAAGCTAGAACAAACTAAACCAAAACGGTGCTCACGTAGATTCTCAGGAGTGGTCCAGGCTGCGGGAACGCCCAAGGTGTCATCCTTATCAAGGGGATCGTACTCCCAACTGCGGCCACTGACAAAAAAGTAACGCTCCTTCCAAAGTCTATGGGAAGATGGGAGATCCGAGATAATCAGAGGAGCGCTAGCACGCTTAGATAGATAATTTCCCTCTGCGGCCTCATTCACACCAAAAGATCCAAGAACAAAGCTATACTAGGAACACCAAAGCCCTTGTCCCCGAAGAAAGAAACCAATGTGCCTCAATCGAATACCCTGCAAATTGGCAAAGCCGGGAGGGGAAGACGTTAAATGTTGTTAATCTTTTATAAAGGGGAGTAGAGAGAAACAGAGACCATTGTCGAAGGCCACATCGAAGAAACACACCATCTTGGGCACTTGGACCACGTACGAGGTCAAAATGTCGGGAGACCAGACCTAGACACCAAAAGGGGGCCTATAACGCCTCGCGAAAGTCTCTCCATATAAAGGTTCGACCCTACTAAGTCCCACTGCCAGAGCATTCTGCATGACTGACTTCAAATATTCCGATCCCCCGGGGTATTTAATCTCATCAATTCTCCCCTTGCCCTTGTCCAAGGGAAAAGGGGGTTCCCCCGGGGTGTTTCGAGTAACGACCCCGGTTAAACTGTCAGAGGCGCCACCTATCCGCCCGGACCCGAAAATAGCATAGGAGTCACCCCCTATGCGCAAAGAAGAGGAACGACCCGGACCCATGAGAAGAACAGATAATAGGAACAAGACCTAACTAAGCTAGCCCTAGCGGTTCGCAATATTGCTCGGAAAGACACAGAAGGAAGAAAGACGCGCCAATCCCTGAACCAGAACGAAAAAGGTTACCTCAAGCAAGGTATCACAAATGCCGTATGAACTCTTCACTAAGGTCGTGAATCGAATGTTAAGGAAAGGGAACCCGAATTCAGAGAAACAGAAGGCTTCAACATCTGTGGAGTTTTTTTCCTTCTTTTTTCCTTTCTTTTTTCGATAAGGCTAATCTGGCCGAGGATGCTCGTATCAAACTCAAAGAATCCAGAAGAAATGGGAGCTAAAACCGAAAAGTCATCATTATCACAGTATGTGATTCAAGAACAAAAAGCCCTAACCAAACTGGGGCCCTGCAACACGTGGAAGTCGCACCCGATTCTAGAACGATGAGCAAATTCTTGCACACGCTCGGCTGCATACAAGGGCCGGGGGCAATCGATAGGGCTTCTTAAAAATAGGCGCTACAGCTCCACTAGCCAAGCTTCCAAGGAGTGCAGCCCGGTAAACGCCGGCACCTTCTGGCGCTCGGCCTAAACAGAGCCCAAATTTATTCGCCCCAAGGGCCAGTAGTATGGACAATCTGAAAAGCCCAGGTCCAATAAATCAAACTAAATCTCACCCGTTAGAGAAGTAGGATAATTCCCAATAACGGTTTATCTTGTAAATCAAACTGAATCTCACCAATAAGGGAAGAAGGATAATTCTCAATAACTGCTCCCTCATTATCCCTTAATTAATCCTATAACGATAAAGGCAGAAAATACCCCATCCAATGGAAAAAGTTAATCCTACCCCATCCAATCGAAACATATACTATAAATATCGTCACTCCTTAATCGTGAAAGGCAATGCGCAAAAACTTTCGCCCTTAAAGCAATTTATCTTTTCTCTCATGAAGGAACTAACTTAGGCATCAGAGCGGCCACGGGCGAAGCCCCTGCCAACCCTCCTTCTTTCTTGTTTTTGCAGAGGAGTCCAACGCCACACTTCAATGGCCAATGACCAAACCCTCAAATGACAGCTCCAGCTCCAAACTCAACGACCCCCACACGCCCAAATTTCAAATAGCCAATTGAAAAGGCATCATCAAATCTCAAATTTGTACATCTAACTTTCATTTTTTTTTCTTGAAAATAGTAATATTTATGATAAATACTTTTTTCATTTCATGTATTTTTATTATGTCTTAGAAGTAAGATAAATTTTATAAATAAAACAAGAAGGCATTTATGTCAAAATCATATCAAAAATTCATGAATGATTAAATTTTGGAAATTGGGTTTCAAGAGTTCATTTAATCAAATCACTATTTTCCTTCACTACTTGTTTACTATGTAAAAAATAACTGTTTTTTAAACCATTTGATAACTATTTAGAAAAAACAATTTTTACAGAAACATCCACTGTCACTGAAGTATCTCGGTGTTGAGAGATGGGTGACTTGTCAACATTTGACGGCTTTGATGGCTCCATACAAGAATTTATATAATAAGCGTTAGTGGCATTACCAAAACCACAAAATAATTAAATGAGCACTGCGATAGAACCAATCCACTAAAATAAATTAAATGTGGAACACAAATTTTACATGGTAAAATTCTCGAAATAAGGGAAACATCTAAGGGTCAAATCCAAGAGTAAATTCACTGTATGATAATATTGTTACAAAATATTACTCAAAGTGTTGGCCTCACTTGAGTTTTACACGCTTCAATCTCACAATCCTGACAATTTTATAACTTACACCCCCAACCCGTTGTGACCTAAATGCTCTCTTTTTCTCCTATTTTTCTTACCCACTCTCTCTCTCTTTCTCTCACTCGCTCCCACCACTCTATCTGATGCCAATGAAAAGCACCTAAAGTACGGAGAAAATGGGCGGGAAATGTTTATTAATTATAAATTAAGCATGATTATGTTACAAGTCTAAGTACGTAATTGTGTATATTAATTATAAGTCAATGATAGGATAGTTTAATATTAACTAGGTATGAGTTCATAGTTTTATCTTTTCTCTTGTTTTGATAAGCACATTATCTTTTCTCTTGTTTTGATAAGCACATTAGACCAAAACTCAATTATTTTCTTATGCTATATATATATATATATATATATATATATATATATATATATATATATAAGTAAATAGAGTCTTATAATTTGCAATAAGTTTTTATAAAACATGCTTGGAAGAGAAGGAAATAATCATCTTCAATTCTAACTTTTCTTTGATCTCGTCTCTGGTAGATTTTGGAGATAAATGACAACCAATATTTTTGGATCCATGTCAGGTATATTTTTAACCTACTATAAATTGATATACTTCATTATTTCAATAAATTTTTAATTTTAATACATTTATTAGGTCATTTGATTGTTGATCAATTGTTTTTTAATCAATAAATGATTTTGTTTCTACAAATAATCTAGCATTGATATCACAAACTTCACAAAAGACCTACCGGCATTTTGCCATTGTCTTAACATACGTATATTGAAGATGTTCAAATGTTTCGAAAAAGGGTTTGGGGTAAGGGCTTAAATCAAAAAATGAGGTCACAACAAAAACATTTGAATACATTAGTACCCATGGGCTGTTGTTAGCCGAACTACTCCTGCTAACAGGCCCCGGTCGACTAAGGACCATAGGATGATGGCTCAATCTACGGGCCCAATCGTTCTCATTTACAAATCAGATCCAAACATACATTCCTACTGAGTAGGGCATATATAGTTGTTGGATACATAAAAGTACGACATTTATATAGGGTTTTAAGCCCCTCAGCTCATGTTTTGCTTTCCTTTTGTGTAGAATAGGTGTTTTTGACCTTTTCTACCTAGCTTTATAAAGGTGCAGGTTGTCTGATGTCTCCGTGCACATTTTCATAGCGGTTTGGTTCCGCAGAACAACCCAGATCATCGTTGCTGATTACACCGCACTCGAGGCCCCCGTGTAGTGCTAGCGCGGAAGAGGAGCAAACAGGAGGCAGCGGTATCAGCAGCCACTCCATCGGTACCGATACCCACATGCAAGCAAAGAATGGTACGGTGAGCCACATAGTGGCACTGGTACCCTAAAGCCGAAGTGAGTACTGCACTTTTTGGTTACCTGCAAGTATCACACTAACCAAGATCGGCACTAATACGCGCATCTCTACGACTTGAGCCGGAATTTCAAACTCGAGGCGCGGCGTGCCTCGTCTTTGATCAACACTCGAGATCACTAATGTGATTGTACGGCTTCACTTTAGGGCGTAATCAGAGAGTTCGATTCTAGATTTTGGCTCTACTTTTGGAGTGTTTTCTCGTATTTTTTCTAGGGTTTTCTATAGAGCAAAGTAATCGAAGTTTTCTTTGATTCTCGTAGTTTTTAAGCATTTGTAATCTTTCTAGCTGGTTTTTATAACTTGTTCATTGAGAGATCGCACTTTTTGATATCTCAACCTTGCAAATTAAAGTGTTATTTCAATTCCCATTTACTAGTAGTGTTCCAGCAATTATGAATCATTCCTCAACTCCTTAATGGACTTAAACTTCCATGATAGGTTCTAACTGGTGAAACTTCACCCCTTCAAGGTAACATCCCTCAATCCCTCTTTGTGCTTCATCGATTTGTACGATATTGAACACTTGTGAAAATTCTTCTAAAACCTTAGTTTGGCATCTTCTTGACAACGTGTGAATGAGAGATTCTTGGTACACGTCGTGCTTGACCTCAAATGCAAACTAAGAGTCCAAACAAATCGTCTAAGCAAGCATTTAATATCTTTCAATTATTATTTGTCTTACAAAAGCATTTAAAGTTAAATCCCCCATTGAAGACCATTCATCAATGGCTCCTAGATGAGATTGTAAGTGTGAGGTGGGTGTTACCTAGTTGGTGGTGAGCGGAAACCTAAGGATCCTATCATTCTTCCTTCTAGTTTTACAATAGTTTAAGTCAATCGGTTAATAAATCAATCAATCACAACCCCCCAGATTTTACCTTAATCGCACATGCATTGGAATGCAATCCCTAAGGATCACCTAGGAAACCACTCCCTGTGGAAATGAAATATGGACTCCCACGTGATATAATGCTCGATTTACATCTGCTCCATGTTTGGGAATACTCAAAGACACCTAAATAGACAAAGCATTGTGTCGCTGTTTAGGAGTGGCAAGCACTCTAGTTGATCCAGAGAGAATGGTAATTTGCAATTGCATCGTGAAATTCTTATGACGTGCTCTACCTTTTCTTTAATCTTTTTTGTAGAGAATATAAGTGGATATCTATCTAGTTAGGGTAATATGGTGCATGTCGGTTTGGGCTCGTGACGAGCAACGCCAACTTGTAAGAGTTACACCTTAAGGACATACTGAAGAGTCCACAGTGAGACATTTGTTTCAAGAGAACCCTACACTCAAATGACTATCCGAATCAACAAACTCTTTTAATCCAATGTTCTGACTAAGTGGTTACCCGGGTGGCACAAAGACCAGACATGACCCTCCACGACAAGGAGATGGTGGCACCGCCAAGAACCCCGGGCGGCAGAGGGGAAATGTTAATTCAAAGAAAATCAATATCGAGCTCCCTCGCCTTTACCTAATGCGGAAAGAATCCCTAATGCAGAGATTCTGCAACCTTAAAGAACCACAACAAACTCATGTATTCGCCTACCTGAAGAGGCTAACCAATTCCTTATGAAGTCGAAGATGATTCATCTTCTCCATGTGTATCAAGGGGTTAATTCTGAGAACCCCTACTCATTCATGAGAGATTTTGAGGATGTTTGCAGTGCTTTCCTTTCTACAGGATCGCCCCTCCACATAATTTGTATGGTTTTATTCTCATTCTCTCTTAAGGAAAAGCCAAATATGGTCTACCACTTATTCCCAATTCAATTTTTACTGGGAAGACATGAAATGAATTTCAATAAATTCTTCCCTCCCGCACATACTAAGGCACTCATGCGAGCAATCCAAAACTTTTCTGGAAAACCGGGTGAACCTTTTCATTGTGGCTGAAAGATATATGATCTCTCCACGCCCTCCTCACCATGGTTTGATGTCGACAAATTGTCGCGACATTTTCACCAAGGACTATCCTTGAATAACAAACAATACATCCAAATGATGTGTGCGAGGGAATTCTATGAGAAAAGTGCTAGGTGTCATGCAATTTTTGATGCAACAGCGTAAAATGCTCGAACTCGGGAGACTAACACCTCCTAGATATCGTGCTAAAAGTGTACAAGACACCTACTGTGGGAGGAATACATCACTTAAGAGAGAATGATGACTCGTGTTTAAAAATAGCCAACTTAACTAGGGAAGTTAGAGGCCATAGAATTGAAGTTGAAGGTGAATGAGGTAACTGGCTAAATTCCTGTACCTTCTGCCTAACTGGAATGGAGGAGCCTATGCATCATTCGCGATTTAATCACTCATTCAACCATTAACTCCATTCTAATCTTCCTCAAGTCAAGGGAGCAATCCAAATAGAGCAAGTCAATGCTCTTAATTACCAAAGGAAGCCCTTCAATTCGCCATACTCTGAAACTTATAATCCAGGGTGGGGGAAGCACCCAAATTTTAGCTGAAAGAACGAGGGAGGCCAACACCATTTTCCAAATAACCAAGACTAAAACTTCCAAAACCAAGGCTTTTCAAATCAAGCCCCTCAGTCCCAAAATCAAGGTCCTCATGATTTCCCCGTGAACTCAACTAAGGTTTTCACCTTTTCAAGGGAATCCAATCAACAAACTTACTGAACCTCCACATAAGAGAAGTTTGGAGGATATTGTATGTTTTTGTTCGCACTAACAATCCACCAACACGAATTCGAACCGCCCAAAATGATGTGATCCCAAATCACTAAGTTGACTTTCTTATGGAAATTTCAATGCGAAAAGGGAAACTCCTTCGTACCATCCAAAACCCCTATGGTCAAAATAGTGTCGAGTCTCAAGCTCAAGCGATGTCACCTTGAACACAAGGTCAAGCCACCACTCTTCGAAGTGGAAAAACAATTGACAAAACCATTCAGCCCAAAGAAACAACAAAAGACGTGCAAAATGAACTGCTAAGGGATGATGAGGTGTCTGATAAGCCTCATGTTCCAAGAACATATGTTGTTGATGTTGAATCAGAAAAAGATAAAACTTCTCACGTCCCTCCTGCTCCATACCCTCATAGGTTGAGAGCCCCCAAGCAAGTGAACAACCATTCTAAAATCTATGAGTTGTCTAAATAAAGTTAAGGTGAACATCTCTATTGGATGCCATTAAGAAAATTCCGTCATATGACAAGTTTTTGAAAGACTTGTGCACCAGAAAAAGAAAGTTAGAGGGTCAACAAAGGACGATTCATAATCCAACTGGCCCACTCTTAATTAGGAACAACTCATTCTAAATACAAAAGACTGTAGTCCCACCATTTCCATAATGGTGGGAAATTCAAAATTGGGACATGCTCTAGTGGACTTGGGAGCAAGTGTTAATTTGTTGCCATACTCAGTATACGTTGAGCTAGGGTTAGGAGAGTTAGAACCGACTAATATCACCCTTCAGCTAGCTGACCGTAGTGTGAAAATTCCTAGAGGGATAGTGAAGGATGTATTGGTGCAAGTAGACAAGTTCTATTTTCCTGTGGACTTTGTTGTTCTTGACACTCAACCTGTGGTGAATCAAGGGACTCGGTTCCCAGTGATTCTTGGTGCCATTCTGGCCACGCCAATGCCATCACATTGTGTGGGAGTGACTAATGACGTTATCTTTTGCAACATGATCATAATTTGAATATCTTCAATGTTAATAAGGAAATAAGGAATATGAGGACCCTCGTGAGGTAAATATGATAGAATCTGGCAGCGTAACTATGTAGACTGCGTTTCATATGATGATCCTTTTCTCGAGTCTTGTCTAGTAAGCCCAAGTTGTGCCGAGGAGGTAACCACATCCGACTAGAGTTTCTCGCACCATAATCGAGTTACAAGAGGTAATGGAAGCAAAATGGGTGGGCACCCGTGATTTGAAAAAATTGCCAAACAATTGAGGACAGAGTATTGCCTTCCCTAAGAGAAAACCACTCTAAGCTCTAGTTGAACCCTTACCATCGCATCTCAAATATGCATTCTTAGTAGAAGAAACTTTCCAGAATTCAAGTATCCTCTCTTTTAGAGTCGATCAAGAGAATAAACTTTTTGGAGATATTGAGAACTCCACAAAACCGCCATAGGACGACAATAGCGTATATTAAGGGAATTAACCCCTTAATTTGCACACACAGGATTCACTTGGAAGAGGATGTCAAACCCTCTAGACAACCACAGCGGCGACTAAACCTAGTCATGAAAGAAGTTGTCAAGAAAGAGGTCTTAAAACTGCTGGATGTAGGTGTCATCTACCCCATCGCAGATAGCAAGTGGGTCAGTCCAACCCAGGTAGTTCCTAAGAAATCCAGGGTCACTGTGGTAGCAAACAGAATACAATGAGCTAATTCCCACTGTGTCACCTCACAAGTTGGAGGGTGTGCATAGACTATAGGAAACTTAATGCTGACACTAGGAAAGATCATTTCCCTCTACCTTTTGTGGATCAAATGTTGGAGAGAGTTGCAGAGCATGAATTTTACTGTTTCCTAGATGGGTACTCAAGGTCCAATCAAATTGAGATAGCCCTGAAAGATCAAGAAAAAACCACATTCACCTGCCCTTTTGGCACATTTACCTTTAGGAAAATGCCCTTCGGATTGTATAATGCACAAAGAACCTTCCAACGGTGCATGATGGGGATTTTCAGTGATATGATAGAACATATTTTGGAGATTTTCATGGACGATTTCAAGTTGAGATTCATGAGGGATGCTCTGTGGAGAATTTGCTGAGTGGCACCGAGAGGTGCCTCTATAAGAATTTAGTTATCGACCGGGGAGAAAGGTCACTTCATGGTGACACAAGGGATTGTGCTAGGACACATAGTGTCGAGGGAAGGAATAGAGGTGGATAAAGCAAAAGTTGAGTTGATCTCCAACTTACCCACCCCTAAGTGTGTCAAGGATATATGGTCATTCTTAGGTCATGTAGGATTTTATAGGAGATTCATAAAAGATTTAAGAAAACATAGCCTATCCAGGTAATTTGTTTGCCATGATGTCACTCTTGGAGTGGTCACGGTGCATGTGAGGCTGCCTTTGATAAATCTAAAACTATGTTAGTATCACCTCCCATCATGATCTCCCACCGGGGACCTCCTTTGAGATCAAGTGTGCGCCGCTATGATTATGCCATAGGTTGTATCAGGGGCAAAGGGAAGATAAAAAGCTTTGTGATCCATTATGCCGCCAGGACTCTAGATTCCTTCGCCAATCCAATTACAATAACTACGGAAAAAGAGTTCTGGTTGTAGTCTCGCCTCAGAAAAGTTCAAGTCTTACACGCGGGTCCCAACCATTTTCACCGATCATGCGTAGCCAAAGTACTTTCTTCAGCGGATACTAAGCCTCTAGCTGACTAGGTGGGATCCTACCACGTGAATTTAACCTAGATCATTAAGGATAAGAAGGGAGTTGAGAATGTAGTAGCTGACCACCTGTCTCGGTTAGTTTCAGAGACAACCTTTGAAGGTCTACCCATAGGCAACACTTTCCCTGATGAGCAACTTTTTGCTCTTGTCCACTGCCCATGGTATGCAGACATAGTAAACTATCTAGTGATAGGACTAATTCCATCCTAATGGACCTCTCAGCAAAAAAGGAAATTTTTGGTGGACATAAAAAAATACTACTTTGATGATCCATACTTGTTTAACATCGTTCCGACAAATTGCTACAGAAGGTGTATCCAATGATTTATCAAATTGGGGGTACTCACTTTCAGCCACTGCTTCGCGGATTTGGCATTTCCTCCGCAAGAAAATGGCGACAAAATCTTGTGTCGGCTTTATTGGCCCACTCTTTTAAAGACTCATTATTTTTAGTAAACCTGTGTTGATGCCAACAATTAGAGAGATCACAAAAGGAACATGATGCCTCTTACTCCCTATTTTAATTATTTAGATCTTCATTGTCAGGGTTTAGACTTCAAGGGGCTCTTTCATGTGGGTACCTTTACATTTTATTGGCGCTTATTATGTTTCTATGGGTGGAGGCCATTCCAACGAGAACTAATGACCACAAGGTTGTTTTGAAATTTCAAAGAACATATTTTTTTTTCTCGCTTGAATGCCTCGCAATAATTAAGTGATGGTGGGCTCTGTTTTTTGTAATCGCACTTTGAAAATTTGCTCAAAAAGTATGGAGTCACACACAAAGTTTCACGTGCTTACCATCCGTTGCACCAATAGCTGTCGTTTCCAACTAGCCAATAGGAAGATAAAACACATTTTGGAAAAAACGGTTAACCTTAATCGCAAGGATTGGTCGCTTCGACTAACCAATGCTCGTTAGGCCTACCGTACTGCTTTTAAGACTATTCTTGGTATGTCTCCCTATAAGCTAGTTTATGGAAAGGCATGTCATCTCCCAGTGGAAATGGAGCACAGAGCATATTAGGCCATTAAAACTCTTAATTTTGATTTGGCTAAGGCAGGTAAACAGAGACTGCTGCAGATGAACGAGCTTGATGAATTGAGGCATGAATCCTATGAAAGTTCGAGAATCTACAAAGAGAGACTCAAGCTCTTCCATGACAAGAACATTGTAAGGAAGAACTTGAACCTTCACCAAAGGTATTACCGCATACTTCGCCCTCGCACATCTTCCCTCGGTAAACCCGCCATTTAGGGTGGACCGAACCTTTCATCGTCAAGGTAGTTCACCCGTGAGTGGTGCAAGGGGAGATTGAGAACTGAACCTGGAAAATCTTTAAAGTCAATGGTCGGCCGCTAAAGCCCTTCGAGAACCCAATGTACCTATGAGAGCAGATAACCGGTAGAGATCTCGCTCACCGGATGCTCCTTCAACTTAACTGGCTCCCTCCCTTTTGTATATAGTTTTTCTTTTCATTTTCTTGCATTTCTTTTCAATTACTCAATTTTTGTTTTTAATAAAGCAGAGTCCAACCCTTATGTAATCCGTATCTTTTTTGCCCTCTCTTATATTTCTATGGGGTGTGTCCGTCAACGCATTGAGGGCAATGCTTATTTCCATTGTGGGGGTAGGTATACGGTATACACTTTTCAGTGGTTAGGTTTCATCATTTAAGTGCATGCTATTTTGGTTTAATTCCTGTTCTCGTGGAGGTTATGCTCGTAATTTTTCGATTTTCGACTCTTTTGAGTATGGTTCTTGACCTTTGATGTATGCAGCCGCACGACCTTATCTATGCACTCTATATAGTTTCACCACACATACACAATAACAGGCATGCACAAAACTTTTTTTTTCATATTTGAGACCATATTGACCCAATTCCTTTTTATTCTCCAAAGTCAATCTTGACCAGTATCACTCTCATTTATAAACTACACAAGTTATTGACTTCCTGTCTCAAGCTCAATTTTGCTTTACTATTTTCCAAATTTCGTGCATTTTCTTGTGCATTCCTTATCAATTACATGCATTTTATTCTTTAAGGAACACCCATACGTAGTTGAAAGATGATTTTGGCCATAATTTCTCCTTTACACTTCTAAATCATACCGAGTCATCCCTTACACCCTTTTTGAGCCTTGAGTTGCCAGTTCCATTTGAACCTTAGGACTCTTGATCACGTGGACTAAGGATGACTCCAAGGTAAGCGTGACAGTGTCGAGAGCGTGTAGTGACGTGAATTGGAGTGAGCATAAGTCATTTGGGGTGGGGGTTTGAAGCAAAGGCAAGCAGCTGTTTACGCTGATGTCTAAAATGTGAGAATTCCTCGAAAGTGTTGGAAAATGGTACTGTACCCAATGATGAAAAAGGCGCACTCAAAATGGTACTGCAACTGCACACTTACTAGTACCCAGCATTCAACCAAGAAAAAACAAGCAGTACAACTTTGGTACCGGTACCACACTTACTGGTACCAGTACGACCGTGCGTGAATGGGCTATTTAAAGAGCCTTTTCTCCAAATTTTTGAATCCTTTCATATCCCCCCCGGTCCAACTCCTATATAAGAGAAACCCTAACCTAACTTCTTTTTCACTCAAAGAAACCCTAGGGTCAAACAGCTTTCCAAAGGTTCTACTCACTCCGACCCGGCATCCACAATTCTTCGCACAGAAACCGGAAGTGCTAGACCCATTGCGGTAAGTGCTCCTCGCCTTCTTGAGAGCAATCAATGATTTTTCACTCCAGTTAAGATGGATTGTGTCAGTGACTTTTGTGGGTTACATTCTATGCTCCTAGTTGGTTAGGGCATCCGCTACGAGCGGTATGGGGAGGAAGGTTTTAAATGATTTAGAAAGGGTGAGTCCGATATTGCTGGAGATGGGTTATTGGGAAGCTTTTGTGTGTGTATGGACTGTTCTCGCAATATTCGCCGTTTTGGCCTATCTATGGCGAGATCGAAGAACACAGGGAAAGGAAAGGCCACTAGCTCTTATATGGAGCGAGCTGTTAAAAAACGAAAGGCCGATACTTCGTAGATTGTGAAAAATGGAAAAGGAAAGCATAAAGGTTCTTCATCAGAGAGTAAGGAAGAAAGTGAGAGTGAAGACGAAGAAATTGAGGCTATGTTTGCTGAATCATCGAAATCCGAGTGAGAAAGGTGGGTCCGATTAGTTGAAAGGAGGGGGTTCCATTGTGAGCTAGGAATGAAAATTGAAACGTTTCTGTTTACTCACCCCATTCGTGTCAAGTATTCGTGATCGAATTTAATTTGCTCAAGTGAGGAAGTAAAAGGCTATCTGCCATCCATTGTCAGGGAATTTTATTCCAACTTGAGAGAGAATTTGAATGTGGATTCCCTTTTGGAGACCACGATCTCAGGGAAGCAACTAATGGTCAGCCCTGACTCGATTGCTAGATCACTACATTATGATCGCCTTGCCACACATGATAGGCCTTACCCACTCAGGGCTATTACAGAGTTTGATGCTAATCTATTCGCAACCACCATGTGCACCAACCGGCACCCATAGGGCAGCGCAAGGAATTCATCCCGGGAGATCAAAGTCCCGAGTATGCATTGATGAATGCGCTCATTCACAATATGATCGGGGCCAAGTGGGAAAGTGAGAAGGCCAAGTAAGGAAGGGAATCCAGCTTTCTATAAGGAGGTTATGACTCGGGAAAAATTATTGACTATGCTTAATACGGGTGTATAATGAAGGACTTTCTGAGGTCCCCAACTGAGAATGCACATCCCCTTCCCGACCCTAGTTACAAATTTGGTGGAAGCTGTTGGGATAAGGGGTTCTGGTAGAGAAAAAAGAGTTCTTCCTAGGTTGGGGCCCATCACAAACAAGACAGAAGCAAAAAGCCGAGCCGCTTCCACAAGGCCTTAGTCAGCACATCCCCCTCCGGCTATTTCTGGGGCTTCATCGTCGTCGGCTCTTGGTCCGATGAGTACATCTCCCTTAAAGAGGATGGAGCGTAGAATCAAAGGATGGTTTAAATGCATCCTGGGGAAGCAGAAGCAATTGGATCACAAGCTCTTCAGGCTTGAGAATCACATCCTACGAGGAGAGCCCGCTGTTGTAGATGACCCTCCTCCTGATTTGGAAGGGGATTCTGACTAGCTGGATGACTATGTAGATAAAGATGCATTCTCCTCGGCTGGAGAGGAGGACGATGACGAGTAGTGGTATTTTGGGTTAGAATAGGGTGGTGTTGGCAATTGGGTAGAGACCTCGACCATGTCATGCCAATACCCCTTTTGTTTCTATAAACCCTATTTGTGTATCCCATGGTCATTACAAGCCTAAAAGACCTTTTTGATTTTAGTTATGTAGGGTATTCCTTATTGACTTCTATGCATGTTAGCTTGCTTGGTTATGGTAAAATGTTTGCGTCGAATGAAGTTCATTCCAGCTTTGGTGATTTCTTATCAGAGCCTTATTTCCTCAAATTCAGATCCCCTATATGAGAACCTTTGCTTCATAACAGTTTGCTATTTTGTCCATTACACTTGGGACTGTTAGTGCTCATATAAGTGCAGGTGGTTGCATACTTTGTAGGTTCTAGCACTATGTTCATAATTGCTCTTTTGGGAATCTTACAACGCTTGACTGCTCCTGAGCGCACCTTGTTAAGCATCATAGTCGGTAGGCGTGACTAGCAAGATGTAGGTTGGAGGGTGTGTTGGATACATAAAAGTGCGACATTTATATAGGGTTTTAAGCCCCTCAACTCATGTTTTGCTTTCCTTTTGTGTAGAATAGGTGCTTTTGACCTTTTCTACAGGTTTTATGCGTGTGCAGGTTGTTCGATGTCCCGTGCACATTTTTGTAGCAGTTTGGTTCCAGAGAACAACTGTAGATCATAGTTAGCGCCGATTATAGCGTCGGGAGGCCCGAGTGGCACTAAAGTGAAGAGGACGGTTAATGGAGGCAATGAATGCAGGTACCACCTTCTTGTTACCGATACCCACATCTGATGGAAGCGTGAAATGCAGGTACCAAATATAATTAGTGCAGGTATGTTGGGTACAGTGCACTTTTGAATGCCAGGTACCACACTAGCGATGCAGGTACCCAACATCACGTTCTCTACGAGAATTTGGCCCGAATTTCAATCTTGGTGCAAGGGCAGGCTCGTCTTTCGATCACCACTTGGAGATCACTAATGAGGATTGTATTTAAGCCCACTTTAGGGCAAAATTAGGAGAGTTCAGATTCTAGGGTTTTGGCTCTTACCTTTGGAGTGTTTTCTCGTATTTTTCTAGGGTTTTCATGGAGTAGAGTACTTAGTTTTCTTATGATTATGAGTTTTTAAGCATTTGTAATCTTTCAGTTGGTTTTATAACTTGGTGTTCATTGAGAGACTCTGCACTTTTGATATCTCAACCTTGCAATTGAAGTGTTATTTCTCAATTCCCATTCACTAGTAGTGTTCCAGCAATTATGAATCAATTCTCAGCTTTAATGGACTTCTAAACCTCCATGATAGGGTTCTAACGGTGGAAACTCACCCCCTTTAAGGTAACAACCCTCAATCCCTCTTTGTGCTTCAATGGGATTTGTACGATATTGAACACTTGTGAAAATTCTTCTAAAACCTTAGTTTGGCATCTTCTTGACAACGTGTGAACGAGAGATTCTTGGTACACGCTGTGCTTGACCTCAAATGCAAACTAAGATTCCAAACAAATCGTCTAAGCAAGCGTGTGATATCGTTTAATTATTCTTTGTCTTACAAAAGCTTTTAAAGTTAAATCCCCCATCGAAGACCATTCATCAATGGCTCCTAGATGAGATTGTAAGTGTGAGAGGCTGTTACCTAGTTAGTGGTGAGCGAAAACCTAAGGATCCTATCATTCGATCATACAGTTTACAATAGGTTAGAGTCGATCGTTTAATAAAATCAATCGATCAATCCACGACCCAGTTTTACCTTAATCGCACATTCATTGGAAAGCAATCCCTAAGGATCACCTAGGAAACCACACCCTGTGGAAATGACCTGTGGACTCCCACAATATTATAATGCTTGACGACATCAGTTCCTACACTTGTGAATAATTTCAACACACGAAATAGACAAAGCAACAACCTAGACATTGTCTATCCTGGCTGGTTAACCTCTTTAAAAGGCATCCGGATGACCTCTCTGAACTTAAACAAGTGTAAGTCGTGCACATAACCACCCTGAGGGTGGTCAAACATTCCTTGGGGCAGAAAATGCGAACGACTTGGCATGGACGATTTGGCTATCTAAAAGGAAGAACGGGTCATAATGCACAGAAAAAGGGCCACCCTTCCCCTTCCATTTTGGAAGGAGATCATCTACTTTCCATGGAAATAGGATCGCCTCTCTTCTGGATAAAAGGAGGAAGTAACACAAGAAAAAGGTACGAGACTCCATACTAAAAAAAATGGGCTTTTTGACTATTCAGGCTAACAAATCTAACTTAAGCATCGGAGAGGCGGTGGGCACACCACCGTCGTTTTCTTGTTTGTTTTGCAGGCATTCGCTAACCGATTCATGCTTCGACGATTTAGTGATTCAAAAAGTTCAGGAGACCTGGTGGCACTTGGATTTGTGGGAGCGCAGCGAGAAATCTCATAGGTGATGCGAGGAGCTTGGGATACACCTAATCCCCAGTGATCTCCATTCCGGCTTTGGTAATTCACGTCATTCCATCGAAGCGAGTGAGGAGTTCATACGCCATGTCTAGCGATCCGACCAAACCCTGACTGAAGATCGGTTTCTGTTTGGAATCAAGAGATGGAGCGAGCGAGGAGCAGGCTAAACGTGGCCCAGTCGTGAGCACGCAAGCCAGCTACGACGGGAGAATGAGCTGCGAACCCGTCGGAAGTAACGAGGTGAAAACTGCGAGGACACATCCATCGCGCTTTAACTTCGGCCCGAATAAGGGTAGGCCCGTCCTCATGGGAGAGAGAAGTGATCCTGATGGAAGCGATGAATTATCTTACATTGGCTCTGCCTTCCTTGGCCAGATTCGCTGCCTGAAACAACGTAGAGGTGAATCGAAAAGGCCTCCACGTCGATCCTAGGCGATCCAGAGTCGGTGGCGTCGGGTAGGAAGAAGAGGCCCGGCGAGACAAACGCCATTCGGGCGGCCCCGAATATGTGTTTGTAGGCTCAGGGTATGGCTCATGGTTTCCACCCACATGCCTCACCCATTCGGGCGACACCGAGATCACGTATTTGGTTTTCTTTTCCCATTTGTGCCGGGGGCGGAGGATATGTTGTCCTCACCCACAGGACCACTCCCCCCTGCCTCCCTCGCGGCCGTTGTGCGTCATTTTCTATGTCTGATGGCTCTCTTGACCGTACGCATATGCTACATTTAAACGAACAATGATTCAAGCGCGAGGAAATGACCGCCTCTTGTGCAGGTATTCTTAGCCCCGGCTAAAAGTCCGCTGCGGCTTTGGTTTCTAGCTCAGAGGATATAAACTCATTCAGCGAACTATGGGTAGCATTCATTTCCTAATACTTATGTTCGATCCGATATAAAGGAAACATCAGCTCACTCTAGGCCATCCTCAAGTGGGAAGATGAATCTATCAGGGTTTCAGCGCGAGATTTGAATGATTGTCAGCAAATTGATATTCTGACATGGACACGGAGTCCTGAACTTAGAAGAAGCCGGACTGACTACACCTTTAACATAAATTTCTCTATCCACGAATCCACCCGCCATGATAGGCAGTATCAGTGGGCAAATAGAGTATTCCAAAGCGGAGGATAATATCAGGGCCTCTTGTCGGACAATGATGATAAGCTGCTCACAAACAACAAACTGACCATGAGGAAAATCAGAACGGAAAGGAAGCCCAGGAACAAGAATGTAAGTGCTCCCAAAAAATAGTCGAGAAAAAAGGGAGCCTCTGATTCACCTCTCTCGACATCTCCCATGTGGCTCCCTACCACTCGTCACGGGATCACCTTGGAATTCTATTGGCCCTCACCCGATGAGTAGTCGGACAACATAATCGATCCTAAGGTGCGATTACCCGCAAAGGACACGGGTATGAAACCAACCACTGCCAAAGCCTAAAGTTCCTAGTAGAAAATTTGATCGAAATTTTGGACACCTCGGAGGTACATTTGGGAGGCTAGGCCGTGAGTCACTTGCCTTTGTGAGTCAGAGCAATTGTTGGCGTCGAACACCATCCCCGAACCTGGCCCACCATGACTTCGTATTAGAGCCCCGGAGCCCGATGACGATATGAGTCTAAACGACGAGAGAAGAATGCCAGCGCGGCCTCGGTCGAGCGAATAAATACCATCGGTACCCCAGAAACGGGCGGCGATTCGGTAGATTGATGGCCCCATATCCTTTCCGCTTTATCGGCTTCGACCCGGGGTAATCACTCCTCGTTATGATGCACTTATACTTACTTTGTGTATTAACAATTTTGATGTGCCGCGAGTCCTTGATGATCTGGCGGTCGCGGTGATTTATTTGCGCCTTCCCGACCTTCCCGATGGGTAGAAGTCAGCTTGATCATCTCAATTCGGTAGCAAGTTTTGTGCAGGTTCGCGGGACCACCACAGACGGTGGCGATATTGTTCTTTAAATCCCAGGGAGGTAGATAACACGGCCAAGTATTGTTTTTAGTGGTTGAGGACTTGGGGCCGTGTCTTATCGTGGGTTGGACTTGGTTACCATATTTATGAAAGCGATCCCTCGACTACCACCAAACTATCGATTCTCAGCGGCGCATCGAGGCGGGTCGACCTGGGTAGCGATTAGCTGCCCGTCAGTGTTATCAATTATCAGTGCAGGAGCGTAAAAAAGGCGAACCCTCTAACAGCCCGCCCCCTGAAATTCCACCCTCAGAATAGCAATCACATATCGCTGCCGGGCGTATGGAAGACGGGAAGCGCGGTTAGCGATAGATCCTCTGGGTTTATACTCATTGGTGGGCCGTAGGGTGCACCTATGTTGGTTCCACTGCTGTCAGAAGAGGAAAGGGCTGGTGCGACAATGCTACCTGGCTAACGTTGATGTATTCGCCTGGACCCATTGGGATATGAAAGGAATAAGCCCCGTGCATGCTTCCCACAAGCTAAATGTTGTCTCATCCTCCATGCACAATGGGGCGAAAGAGTAAAGGTACTCCCCACCCTGAGGCAGCGCCATCAAGTCATCCAGGCCGAGGTAGATAATCTTCTGAAAGTTGGGTTTATCAAAGAGGTCAGGTACCCGGAATGGCTTGCCAACATGGTGGTAGTTCCTAAGAAAGGGGGCAAATGGAGAGTATGCGTAGATTATACGGATCTCAATGACGCGTGTCCTAAGGACAGCTTTCCTTTACCCCGTATAGATCATATCGTTGATGCATCAGCCGGGCATGACATGTTGTCCTTCCTCGATGCATTTTCAGGGTACCATCATATCCCCATGCACCCGCCTGATGTAGAGAAAACATCTTTATCACCCCCACACAGACTCTTTTGCTACAACGTAATGTCATTCGGGTTAAAGAATGCCCGGGCCACCTACCAGAGATTGGTAACTAAAATGTTTCAGCCACTACTCAGAAAAACTATGGAAGTATATATCGATGACATGTTAGTAAAATCCAAGGAGTGCCCGGATCACACTACGCATCTACAACAAGCATTTGAGCTCCTCAGGGCGCCTGGCATGGCTTCGACCACATAAAAGTGTGCATTCGGGTTCAGTGCTAGCCGATTCCTAGGATTCATGATGACTCGAGGAGGAGGAATGGGGCTGACCAGCCGCCCGACGGTATTTTACAGAATCTCACGGCTCGAAGGTTCCAAAGGTACAACAACGATCGGCCCGATTAAGCCACCCTAGGGCGGTTTATTTCCACATTCAAGACCACGAAGCCATTTTTGCCATCACTTAAGGAAGCGACCAAGCGGATGGAATAGGAGGTGTGATCGGGCTCGCCGGATGAAACGAGTACTTAGCCCGACCTCGATTCTCGGTAGTCAGGATGATGGCAGACACTTTTCGTATATTTGGAAGTCTCAGAGGTAGCAGTAAGTGCCGCCCTATTCAAAGAAAATGACCATAGAAGGCAGAAGCCAATGTTCTTCATCAGCAAATCACTAGCCGACGCTGAAACCAGGTATAGTCACCTTGAGCAAGCAGCCTTAGCCCTCCGAATAGCAGCTAAGAAACTTCGTCCATATTTCCAAGCACACCCCATTGTGGTATTAATCGACCTTCATCTTCGGAGCACACTCCATAAGCCCGACTTCTCTAGTAGAATGGCTCACTGGGAAATCAAACTAAGCGAGCACGGCATTCAGTACAAGCCAAGGCTATAAAAAAAATAGGCAGGTGTCAGTCGACTTCATAGCAGAAATCCCCCAGTCTAAAACACACCCCGAGAACTCGAATAGGTGGACTCTTCATGTAGACGAGGCGTCGAGGCAAACTGGAGCGGGGGGTGGTGCATGGTTGAAATCCCGACCCCGGGAAAGAATCGACAACTTGATCGGTTGGAAGCGACGCCTCAGCGATAGTCGAATATGAAGCCCTCTTATCCGGAATTGAACTAGTTGCCGCCATATCTGCCGACAAGCTCCTGATTTAAAGTGACTCCCAATTAGTCATCGGGCAAGTCAACAAGGAATTCGAACCCCGAGACCCCCGAATGGTAAAATATGTCTCCCGGGTAAAACAACGCTTGGGCAGTTTTTCGGTCTGAAAACTAGAACATAAACCTAGGGACTATAATGATAAAGCAGATGTCCTGGCCGCGGTGGTTGCCTCTCTACGATAGCAGAAACAATGTTCTACTTTTACCCATACTTGTCGGTAGTTTCCTCATCACCCCTCCCAGGTAAGCCCGGTGGGAGGTCTCCCTCATAGATGGACCCGTAATACCTTTACATCGGCATGGGGGAACTCCCTAGTGAGAAGGATAAGGCCCATAAGGTGCAAGTCCAGTCAGCTAGATTTTCCTTGATCGATGGAACTGAATTGTTGAAGATCAGCAGGCGGTCTGTATCCCGAAATGATCGACACGACGGGGCCGTTATGTGTTAATTTGAACTACATGAGGAATATGTAGAATCATCCATCCTGCGGTAGAACGTTGGCACCGCAAGGCTCACACTGAAGTCTGTGGCGGGTACATGAAGTCGATCTTTTGGTTATACCCAAAAAATGTGGCCAGTTTCCAATGGTGCTCCCATCTTGAAATCAATGCAAGACGATCTCCGTCTCGAGCCCTTGTTTACTTGATAGAGTTGATATGTAGTCGAATTAGTTGCCCTACCGACTCAAAGAAATTGTTAGTGGCGGTGATTATTTGATGTGGGTGGCAGGAGCGCTACCGTCGATTAAAGGCGGGGATGTTATTCGGTTTATCACGCGGAAAAATATCATTCTTGGATTTCGGCATCCCTAGATCAATTGTATCCAACAACGGTCCCTAATTCGACAGCCGGGTTTATCGAAACTTCTATCAGGAATTGAAAATAAAAAATCTGTACTCCACCCCTCGGTATCCGCAAAGCAATGGATTAGCAGAAGCCTCTAATAAAACTCTGTTGATCGCCTTGAAAAAACGGTTGGATTCAGCTAAAGGTAAATGGGTGGATGAACTTCCCGGGGTACTTTGGGCTTACAGAACTACTGCTCATAGATCTACCGATATATCCCCCCTTTGTGATTACTTATGGGATAGAAGCTATAATCCCTACATAAATTGGCATACTTTACCGTCGGGACATATATGCGACGGGAAAATACGAGTTAGTAATCGAGGACCTACACATGGTGATGAACTACGAGAGTCGACAACGGTCAGGTATGGCGTCCTGCCAGCGCCACTGCGAATTATTATAACAAGCGGGTAAAGCCCAGGATGTTCCAACCCGAGGAGACTAGTCACCCAGAAGGTATTTAAAAAATACTCTGGGCCAATGATGGAAAGTTCCAACCCATCTTGTAAGGACCATATCTCGTAACACGATCCAGCGAATCCAGATCTTACGCTTTAGACAAGCTTGATGGAACCCTTGTACCTAGAATGTGGAATGCCATACATCTTAAAAGGTATTATCAATAAAGGATGACTTAATATTTACTCATATTTTTGTCCATTTTCTTCATCGTACAAGGTAAACATAAAAAGCTTGGGATGGTATGATAAAGACTGTCAGGCCGAATTATAGATAACATCTAACTAGTCCACATAAAAGCCCGGATGGCACAATAAAAGACCTATCCGAGCCTAGTATAGATAACATCTAACTGGTCCACATAAAAGCCTAGATGGCGCAATAAAAGACCTACCCGGCTCGGTATAGATAATATCTAACTGGTCCACATAAAAGCTCAGATAGCACAATAAAAAACCTATCCAGCCCGGTTAGATAGCATCTAACTGGTCCACATAAAAGCTCGGATAGTGCAACATAATTAATTACATTGGCTACCCATCTACGCCATTCAGCTAAATGAGAAGAAACTATGTCACACATAACCAAATTCGGCACACTTCGTAAAAACAGAAAGTAAGAGGTCTTGGAGATGTCGAATCCCCGTGAGAAACAAAGTAAAAGGTTCGTAGACGGCGCCAAGTTTAAAACCCTAGATTTATAGCCGTAGCATTCAGGATTCCTCATCCGCCTTGGTTGGAGATTGTGGCAGGATGTCTATCCCATCAACAGCGACTAAAGGACTCTTGGTCGGGGGTTCCTCTCTAATAGTTGCGGCAGCGGGAAGGTTGGAGGAAGCACTTGGGGGCATCGGGGGTTGATAAAAAACTATGGAGGTAGCGGCTTTGACTTATCAGGCATCCCGGTTGGGATCATGGGCTTACTCCCACACATATAATGTCTTGTAAAAGCACGTGACCATAACCGTAGTTAAGATCGCATCATTTGCTTGCATCAAATTCTGCCTCCATTGCTTTCCTTTCCTTGGTCATCTTTGCTTGGAAAGTTGAGAGCTCCTCCTTACTAGCCCCGAGCTCCATGATTAACGACAGTCGCTCATCTGTTAGACAACAATTCTCCTCCCTCTATTGTCAGATACCAAACTTCCGTAACGAGCTGTTCAGACGAGTCGAGATTAGGACTCAGCCTTACGAGACGCCCCTTTAAGCCGGTTAAGGCACGCTCATTTCGGAGCCTTTCAGTTCCATCGTGCTGGACCTTGCCAGCACTTGTCAGTCTCTAGGCTAACGTCATCGCCGCTTTCATGTCGGGCAGCATCCACTCACGCACCATTTTCGCGCCACATCCACGGCCTGCTAGCCTCGGCTCGGCGTCGAGCATTCAACTAAGCCTCCTTGAAGGCGTTTCAAGACCTCTTGTTCGAGCCCCGTGAACATCTGATCGAGCTTCTCTGCGTCCCTCGGTAGAAATTGGAATTTATGATATAGAGGACCATATTCGGATAAGCGTGATTACAAAGAAGCATATTAAGAATATGACAGGATTTGATACCGCGCTTTTTATGAATATTACTACCTTACCAGTTCAGTGATTGGACGTAGTTCCGGTTGCGGACTTGCATCTGTTTAAAGTCTATTTCGTATCTTTGAAGTATTCCCAAAGAGTAAGGCCAAAGTGGAGTCCAAGCATTATATATTCTTGTGGGAGTCCACGGTCATTTCCACAGAAGTGGTTTCCTAGGTGATCATAGGGATTGCTCTCGAAAGAATGTAGTTTAAAAGTAAAAATTTGGGGTTGTGATTGATTGATTGGTTGAGTAACCGATTAAATTAACTATTTTAAAACAAAAAGGGCGAATGATAGGGTCCTTAGGTTTTCACTCACCGCCGATCAGGTAATACCCACCTCTTATTCAAAACCTCATCTAGGAGCCATTAATGAATGGTCTTCGACTAGAAAGTGTAACATTAAAAACTCTTTTAAGATAAGAACGATTGAGTGATAACAAACGCTTGTTCCGATGATTTGCGTGGACTCTTAGCCTGCATTTGTGATCAAACACAACGTGTACCGAGAGTCTCCCATTCACACGTTGTCAAGAAGATGCCAAATTAAGGTTTTATAAGATTTTCCACAAGTGTTAGCATCATACAGTCCCATTGAAGCACAAAAGAGGAATTGAGGGTTGTTACCTTGAAGGAGGTGAGTTTCCAGTTAAGACCATCATGAGGGTTTAGAACTCCATTAGCCCAGTCGATTCATGGTTAATAAAACACTAATTGTAGTGAGACTTGAAATAACACTTCTATTTCAAGGTTGGGATTTCAGCCGCAGGGATCAGTAGAAAATCTTAGGGATTATATAAACCAAGCGAAATTTTCAAGCAATTAAAGCTCGAGTCAGAAAGAACCGTCTTTCTACTTTATAAACCACATAGCAAAAATATGAGAAAAACACTCCAGCTGTCTAAACCAAACCACAGAACCAAAGCTCCTTTACTGCGCTTTCGAAATGGCCTTAAATACAATCCCATTAGTGATCTCGAAGTGGTGGTGACGGCGTGCCCCTTGCACAGGTGAAGTGCAAATCCGGGGTGCATGTTGAGTGAGTACCCGGTAAGTGTGGTCACCGGTACGAAAATGTATTGGTACTCAGTGCAGCAGAATGCAGGTACGTTATATTGAGTCTTGGGGTACCCTTTAACCTCCTTGCATTTGGAGTGCCAGGTGATGGGTTGGAGTCTGGTACCTTGCCTCCCTTTGCATATGGGTCTGCAGGTACCGTGGAATGCGGGTACCATTGCCTCTGCAAATTGCTCTTCTTCAACACCCAACCTTGCCCGGGGGCCCCTCGGCAATTTGTCGTCTTGGCGATGATCTGTTGTTCTCTGGGATCAAGCCATACAAAAATTGTGCACGGGACTCGAAAAACCTACACACGCATAAAAACACTAGAAGCGATCAAAGCACCTATTCTACACAAAAGAGAGGCAAAACATGAGCTAGGGGTATGAAATCCTCACATAAATGTTGCACTTTTATGTATTCAACACACCCCAACCTACAACACTGATCCCTAGCAAGATTTGAAAGCTAGTAGCCCGTCGATTATGAGTTTCAACAAAATGCGCTAGGTGTAGTTAGGCATTGCAAGTTTCCCAAAGGGGCCAAAATGAACACAATGCTATAACCTGACAAAGTATGAAACTTAGATTTGAACTTAATTAGACCACAGTCTCGTAATGGACAAAATAACAAAAGCTGTTTGCAAAACAGAGATACTCATATAAGGGACCATGGATGCGAGAGAAAGAAGGAACATGATGAGATCCATAAGCCCGAAATGGCTAGACTATATTGACCCTTCAAACATTTTACCATAAACAAGCAAGTAACATGCATAGAAAGTCAAAGAGAGGAACATCCAACGTAATAAAATCAAAAAGGTCTTTTTCAAGCATAATGACCATGGGCTACCTGAATAGAACTATAGAAACAAGTAGATTGTTTCCATGACATGGTGAGATCTACCCAATTGCCAACACCACACATTCTAACCCTTTGATGCTCTTTACTCTATGTCCTCCCATCGTGGTCGAAGAGAATGCGTGCCCGTCTACACAGTCATCGGCTCGTCGGAATCCTTCAAGTCGGGAGAGTCATCTCAACGGTTCTCTCGCGTAAGATGTGACTCTCAAGCACAGGCACGTGATCCAATTATACGCTTTCCCAGATGCACTTGAACCATCCCTTGATTAAGCTCGAAGTGGCACTAAGGGGGATGTACTCATTAGATCGAAGTGGCGATGATGATGAAGCCACGAAAGTAAGTAGAAGGATGTGATAGTAGGCCTTGTGGGCGGCTGGTTTTGCTTATGTACGGTTTGTGATGGGCCACAGGCATAGGAAGAACTCTTTTTTTCTGCAGGCCCTTATCCCCTTCCACGGTTGTAACTAAAGTCGGGAATGGAATATCTTAGATTTTCAGTGGGGACCTCGGAAAGTCCCTTCGTAATACACCATATTACCAAGGCATAGTCAATAATTTTTCAGTCATTACCTCATCGGCGTTTCTTCCTTGCTTAGCTGACTTCTCTTTTCCCTTCGGCAGATCATGTGAGGTATTTGTTAGTAATGCATACTCGGCTTTAATTTCCCGGAATGAACTCCTTGCGCCACAGAACCTCCCGTGGGTCAGGGTTGGTGCATGGTACTTACTAAACAGGCGGCATCAAACTGTAATGGCCACGAGAGAGTAAGATTAGGTCATGTGTGTGGCGGGGCGGACATAGTCGGCGATTGAGCTATCGAGTCGGGCGACCATTCTTCATTTCCCAAATAGTAGTCTCCATGAGTGTGAAGCAATTCTTCTCTCGGGTTGGAGTAAAATTCCCTAACCATGGTCGGTAAATAACCTTTTACCTCTTCACTAACAAATTGTAGATTTTTCTCTTGAATAATAACCCGGATAGGGTGGGTGAACAAGAACGTGTCAATTTTGTTCAGCTCCTGTTGGAAACCCTACCTTTGATTGGCCCGGACCCACTTTTCTCGCTGCGATTACGTGGGTCGGCAAACATGGCTTCAATTTCTTCATCTTCACTCTCACTTTCTTCCTCGCTCTCAGATGAGGGACCTTTTCGCTTCCCTTTTCCTTTCTTTACACTCTGTGAAGTATCAGCCTTTCGGTTTTTTATTTCGCTCCATGAAATAGCGACTTTGCCTTTCCCGGTGTTGCCCCGATCGGCTATAGATACGGCCAAAATGGTACATATAGCGAGAATAGCCCATACACACACAACAGTCTCCCATAAACCCATCTCCAACAATATCGGGGACTCACGCTTCGAGCAGTGGCGGTAGAAAGCGCGATGTGCCGTGCGCCCTATGTGCGCGAAGTGCCTTGTCGCCCCGAAGTAATATAGTGTACTTATAGTGCGAATATCGATCCACGGGGAAAAGGTGTATTGGCCCACAAAGGTTACTGCTTTTTTTAGATAATATCCCGAATATATGATTTTAAGAAAGAAAGTAAGTATGTAAACTTAAGTAGAAACTATTGATTACGGTGGATTCTTGGAATTGAAGCCCAGGAGGTTATATCTCCCCATCACATTCAATGGATTAATTTTCTAAAGATATTATTGTCGATTTATTTACAATATGTCGATAGGCGAGGTGATCCTCTTGCTGAGATATCTCTCTCGAGGTATATCAGCTATAAGTGAATAGAATCGAATATCTCTATCCCAGGCTTCGGTATTAAAATGCTTAAATCTTTCTAACCCCGGAAATGCCACCTTCGGGTTCGAATATCTCTATTCATCATGGAGGATTTCTCTACCCGAATCCACGATACCCTCATCTCTCGAATCTCGGATCCTCCCGGTGTAATTATCTTAATATTGGCCCAGGACATTATCATGTAATTGAACTACAGAAATAGAGTTGATGTAACAAATTGATAAGCGATTGGAATAATATAAAAAGATCAAACTTTAATCCATATCAACATAAGCGAGGTTCAATATAACCCCAGAAATAAATCTAGAACATGCGAATGAAAAGATAAAAATGTTTAGTATTAAAAACATGATTCTAATATCCAAAAATAAGCAGTACAAATCCAGGGCACTTCCTGATGCGTGTGCTCTGCTGGAATTCGAATTGCTTTTCAGTTCGTCGTCTCGATCCCTTGATTTGGGCCACTGTTTGGCACCTGTAATGGTAGTGGGGATCTCGTGCGTCGCGGCGTTGAGACGTCGCGGCGTTTTCCGCTGTTGACACATTTGTTGACCGCGACATTCGTGACGTTAGGCGTCAGCGGCATTAGACGTCGCGGCGTGTGGCTCACTCTTGCCTTGGTCCCCCATTGCTCCAAATGCTCCTGAAGCACGCTCTTTTAAGCTTGATGTGCGCATCTAAAGCCGGACACCAAATCGGGAGTCTAGCCACACAAAACTATAAAATTACTATAAAATAAGCGTGAAATGAAGAGGCCAGAAGCGCGAGTATAATAGCAGGTGTTTTGACTCATCACTAAACTTAGTTTCTTGCTTGTCCTCGAGCAAGAATGACTTCTAAACAAGGACACACACGACACTTAATGCCACTAACACTAAGGCAGTGTTGTGCGAAAAATAGGGGATCAATTTGGGTGACTCACCTGCTAGCATTTGTGTTGCTGAAGTTCACAAAATGCATACCAGATATTTGACAGAATCGGTTGAAATAGGTAAAGTGACTAGTGTATCAAATCCCATGATATTATTAACTCCCAAAGCCCCTATGTGCTTATAATGAATGACCTCGAGTATATGCCTAGGTTCAGGCTACCCCGAACTTAGGCACAAACTCACTGTTTGGAAGAAGCTAACTAGAAAAGGATAGGAGCTAGCACCCATGCATTCGTGACCAAATACACACAGAAATTTCCTGTGCACAAAATAAATGGAGAAAACCTAGTGCCAAGTTTTACGTAGGAGTGTTTCTGTAGCGAGGATCCATTGGTGACTCCCCCACCGGTTGGTTAAGGCACCGGGCATTAAATTCCTTCAAGCTTCACCAGAGACACTCAACCAGCTCGAAGGCCCTAGGTTGCGTGAATGATCCATCTTATGTCCCATGTAGCGGGAAGTGAAGTCAATGACTCGACAGTTGGCTCGGGGGTAGGCTGACCAGGCCCTTGATTTGTGCCGGGTTACGATTGAGGATGATCTAAACTATTCTTATGCGAGATACCTATTTTTGTCATTTGTCTTTTCTTTTCACTTTTTCTATTGTTTTTGTATTTTCTCTTTTGTTGGGGCTCGATGGCGATCCTCTTTTATTGGGTGTCCCGTCACTTAAATGGTTCAAGTCTCCCAGGTTGGTAAACTACGGTAGTTGGTCTCAGCGCCTGGCCATGCTACGAAGGTCATTAAACTGTGAGTGTGATAGGGTTCTTGAGAGCGGTGTCTTGACTACTCGGTATTGGTTCGCTCTTCTTTCCGTCTATTCAACCTAATTAGAGCATCAAACATTGTATGCATTTGAACATTCATGTTAATCATGGTCGGTCCAAAAGTGATCCTCAATTTTAACATGGCACCTGAAACCATGGTGTACATATAAGATTGACCCTAACACAAAGCGCCCAAACCGAACTACACATGACTCGGGTAAGTGAACTAAACATAACTAAATAGAAACACAACTATCTTTGAACAAAATAAAAGCCTTTATAAAAACAAAAGCAGCATAAAAACCTTCAAAACAAAGCAGAACTAAACAAAACAAAACCTGATCCACCACCCCCGAACAAAATAGCGGTGTCCCCACGAGCAGAAATAAACAAAGAGGTGAAGGGGTACTCCCACGGTGATCACGGCGGTGGTGAGGTGGGAGGTGGATGGGTGGAAGACGGGAGGCTGCGCGATCACAGGTGCATAGGTCTCTCTTCTTCTTTGAAATGGTGGCACAGTTGACGTTACCTTACGCCTGCTCTGCCGGGACCGAAGTCACGGTATGGGTGATGATGCTCTAGCCTCTAAATCCCGGAATCGTCAAAGCGCTTCGGTGAGGGAAACCTTGGGTCCTCAAGGTGCAGGGGGCTGGAGGGAGAGGCTGCCGCTGTGGTACTGGGGTGGTGGTGGAGGTGGGCAGGACGGAGCGCGATGTCTCCTAGGGATCGCCCGGGGATCCATAACGGCTTGGAATCTCTCAAAGCTAGTCGTCAGAGGGCTCGTGACCGAATGTAGGCCCCTCCAGGTTGCGGGCACCGGTGTGTCCGGCAGCGAATATGGCCTTGATTAGGTGAAGCCAAAATGTCGATTAATGCGTCGAGGGCACCACGACTTGTTGCCTGACGAAGATCGAGAAGGGTGTCCCGGGTTCATGCTGCGTCCGGTTATGGATGCATCCTCACGATAACCTGCCCTGACATCGAAGGGTATGCATAAGATGGCATAGTTGAGCACGGCCCGGCGGTCACTTCACCGCGTTCGTCGTCGAATGAGGCCAGCGGCGTGATGAAGTGGTGCGGACAGCGGGAATGAAAGGCCGTCTCTTGGCCTTGAAAATTTATGGCCCGCCTTATTGATTTTCTTTCACCTGAGCCATTGGTGATATGTATAATCTCGGGAGTGTCGGGGTGCTTTCCTTGGGGCCGTCCAGATAGCTCAGAAGGGACATGCTCCTAGATTGTAATAACTATTGATCGACTCATATGAAGTCGACCAATGCGCCGCACCACGACTTTCTTCAAGACATGGGATCACGAGATTGGCGTAGAACTGCGCACCACACTCATCGGCTTTGCTAGATGAGGTGGGTGGCCTGAGCATACCATCCCTTAGCGCAATTGTCTTCTGCGGAAGAAAGTCATCGAATTGGGTGAAACCCCTTCTCCTTGATGAAGGATCGGGTTTATAGAGTGCCAAAGCCGTCCGGCGGCGCCTCAATTCACGTCGGCGTGACATCGTAAGTGGGAGTCGAGGTCCTCTCATTTGGCCAGGCTAAAACTGTGGAGCAATTTACGCCTCTTGCGGATATATTGACCTAGACGACCTTGGTAGTGGCACAGTGGGCTGCCGACTTAGACAAAAGCAAAAACACCTAGTGTGCAACTAAAAGCTGAACGAACTAAAAAAGTGTGCTAAAAAAAAAATAACTATGACTCGAACCCTAGAATAGACTTAACAAAACCTAAAATAGAGATCTAAGGGCCCCTAGATCGTGATAATGCCCTAAGGCTAGACGAGCACAATGTGGTGAAATGCCCTGAGGACGAACGATGTGTGAGAAGAGCTACGGGATGTCACGACGGTCGGAGCGATATACAAACCTCCGGCCGTGACGAGCTGGTGGGACTAGTGAGTGTGAGCAAGCAAGATGGCTAGGGTTTCGAACTGTGGAGTGTGCGAGGTGAAGGCGAAAATGAGCTGTTCTTGGCCTTAAAACGGAGACAGCGTCGCGACGTGCGAGGCAGCGTCGCGGCGGTCACGGCAACGTCGCGGCGTGACGGGAGAGTGAAATTAACTTGTCGCGGCGTCTGGGCGCGCGTCGCGACGTGTGAGTCATGAAAATCCACGTCGTGACGTTAGAAATCCACGTCGCGACGTGACAGAGAGGATACAATTTGGCGTCGCGGCGTGGGAGGTCCGCGTGTCAGCGGCCCGTGTGAGTATGGATCATTAATAGCTTTGTGCACATTGATGATCTCTTGATCGGGGAAAACCCTCCCTTTCGACAGCTTTATGGACTTGTAATGCACCTCTGGAATGAATCTTCCCCATGGCGCATTGCGGGTTACGAAATTAAACAAAGCAAGTAGAACAGATTACGAAGAAAGCTAGAAAACCACATTGCGAAAATAAACAATAGAAGCGGAGGCCCAGAAAAGGAAAAGTTTAAGAAACACTTGGGGTGCCTCCCAAGAAGCGCTATGTTTAATGAATTTAGCTCGTGACCGAATCTCAATTTGCGACATGATTAGAAGGCTGGGAAATGCTTATACATCCTATAATCTCGCACCGTGTTGAGGTGGATGAAATATTCTTCTGTTCACGCCCTTGCCCTTCTCGGTGTCTTTCTGTGCAGTCATAGGCTTATCCCTGAAGTTTTTCGCATCTTCTTGCAACATCTCTGTGTACTGGGGTTCCGAGGTATCTTCATTTGGGTCATTATTAGGATGCTTCATAGGCTGAATACATGGAAAGTGATCTCGTCTCCTTGTACTCAATTTGGAGTTCACCTTCTTGCACATTGATTTGAGCTTTCAGTGGCTAGGGAAGGGTCTACCCGGTATGATGGGAGCCCAGTGGAATCTTGCCTCCGTGTCGAATGACGAAGTGTTGGAAGGACAAATTTACCAACTTTTACTAATACATTTTTCGATTATGCCCTAGGGATGTTGGTATGACACATGCAGGATTGCGAAGCTGATTGGTTGATTTTGGTTCCCCCGACTTTAGCCTTTAAACATCGAAAGTGGCATAAGTTGATCTTTTTGGCTCCAGAGTCACACGGGGCTTTTCGATTCAGATTCCCATAGAAACGGTATAGAAAAGCTGCCGGATCTTGAAGTTTTGGAGGAAGCTTCTTTTTGCGGGATAGCCTTTGCATTCCTCAGTTAAGGCGATAATTCAGCCTCTTCGATTTCTTCTTACTTGCGAATCTTTTTCATGAATTTCACATAACTTGGCACTTATTCTCTAATACTTCCAAAAGGGTATGTTAATATGTAGTTTCTTGAAATATTAAGAAGAGACGGAAACTTTATGAGCTACTTTTCTAACTTACCTTGCTTGATCTTTGGGGGATACGAATAGGTTTGGCGAGGTTCATCCATTTTTGCTTTGTTTCTTGGTCATCTGACTTTGTTATCCTTGGCCCAAGCTCTCGTATCTCGGAAATTTGCTCGGTTTGTATGCAGTGCTGGAAATGACTGATCATGCTATTTTCTAGTTCTCGTATCGATTGTGGCCCCAAAGATTTCCAATTCTCTTCCACTCCTTAGAAGTGATGGCCTTCTGTTTCTTTTCCTTCGCCTACAGGGTTTGCCTGCGGAATTAGCAGCCGATGATCATTTGCTGCGCAGCCAGTTGGCCGTTTGCCCATTTGAACCTCCGAATTTCTCCAGCTGTGCGCTTGATTTGATTGGGTTTACTTTGTTCTTTGCATATTTGCCTTGGTCTCATTCATGAGCGAGTGGGAGGTCATCATTTGTGCGAAAGAGCTTATTAAGTCCATGCTCTCGGGAGGTGGTTCACTATCTTGGTTTGTGACATATTGTTACGATTGTTCCTCCGTCCATACCCTTGATTTAATTATTGTTCCCGATTATTCGCCACCCTTGGCCTTGATTTTGATTCGAATGGTGCTCCACCATCTTGTCGCTGGCCTGGCGTGCTTGACTTTAATTGAACTCGTACGTCTTGAGCACGCTCTGCGCGGGATTTCACATTGACATTCGTCTTTGTTGTGGGGTGCTGCCAAAGATTCCACATAACTCCGTGGGTTGGTCTGCGGATGGCGTTAAGCGGTTCCTTCTTTGTCGTAACTATTTAGTCAAGTGTGCCACATGGATTCACAAATTGTTGGGGACCTCGATATCTGTGCCACCACCCAGTGTTCTGGTGTAGCCAACCTCTCTAGGCCATTGATTAGTGTTTGATCATGACATCTTCTAAGATTTCATAAGCTTAGTGCGAGTTCCTTCATCGGTCTCCTCAATTTGAAGCATCAATCATTGTTCTAGTTTCATTTCTCAGGACCATTATAGAAGGTGTGGACTTGCATCCATCACGGTTGGTCGGTGGTGTGGGCAACTTCATGATAGTGTGATGTCGTAATATGCCATGGTTCTCCTACAATTGTCCAAACGTATTGATCTCTTGCACAAGTTGTGCAATTTTTCGAAAGGTGGGAAGAACAGTGAAGGTACGCATAAATCATTCCATTATGGTGATTGAATACGGTGGTGGCCCGGTTAACCGGTGCTTAGCTCTATCTCGAGTGAAGTAGAATAGTAACGAGCAGCCGGTAACCGGATTGTACTTGATGGTATCATGAGCCGAGGAAGTTGGTCAAATGCATGTTCGGGTTCTCATGGGGTGAATCCGTGGAATAAGATATTTTTGAAGCTTATCTGTCTTATAGTGACTTGATTCGAAATTGTTTGCTTGAATAGATTGGTAGTGCGATGGTAATGCGAGCAGCGGTTGAAGTATCTGAACTCATCTAATAGCATGAGAAAGGGTCATCACGAATTTGTATAAGCGGTGCGGTGCTTTATTCCTTCCATGATTCCCATTTTGGCCTCTATGATTCGATGCATTCAATGCCAATTTTGTTCTTAGGTGTTTTCCATGACTATTGGATTTCTAATACATTAAGTTCTCTGTTCTCGGCTTAATACGGCGAAGTCTTCTACAGTTCGAGATCAAGCGGTGTTGGTTAGATTGATCTCGGCGTCGCATGTACTGCGATACCTGCGCAATAACACGAACCAACAAGACCAAATTACCAGCACTTGGAAAAATAAACAAAGTAAAGAAATTTTCGAAGTAATATCTAATTACTTAATTCTATATGATCAAGCCTTTCCCAGACAACGAGCGCGAAAGCAACGGTAGAAAACGACGATGTATGTAAAATGTACGCTATGCGCAAGTGCGTCGCCCGGAAATAATATAGTGTACTTATAGTACGAATATCGATCCATGAGGAAAAGTGTATTATTCTGAAAGGTTACCTTTTTTGATAATATACGAATATATGATTTAAGAAGAAAGTAAGTATGTAAACCCAACTAAACTATTATTGATTCGGTGGATTCTTGGAATTGAGAACTAGGGTTATATCTCCCCTATCACATTGATAGGTTAATTTTAAAGATATTATTATTCGATTTATTTACAATATGTCGATGGCGAGGTGATCTTGCTCACGAGATATCCTCTCTCGAGGTATATCCTTCAACATCTCGTGAATAGAATCGGGTATATCTCTGTCGGGCTCGGTATTAAATGCTTAAATGCTCACAACCCCCGAATGCCACCTTCGGGTTCGAGATATCTACATTCACCAAGATCAATGAAGGAAACCTCACGAGATCCACACAAATACCTCGTCTCTGAGATCTCGGATCTCGATTGTAATTATGCTAATGTTGGCGGACATTTATCATGTAATTGAACTACGAAATGGCGATGTAACAAATTGATAAACAATTGAATAATATAAAATCGAGCTTTAATCCATGACATATGGCGAGGGTTGTATAACCTAGAAATAAATCTAGAACATACTGAATGAAAAGATAAAAATGTTTAGTATTAAAAACATGATTCTAATATCCAAAAATAAGAAACAGTACAAATCCCGGGCACTTCCTCGAAGTCTGTGTCACTCTGCTCTGGAATTCCGTGCCTCCGTTCGTACGTCTCCCGATCCTTGATTTATGAGCCCTATTTTGCTTTTAATGATGATGGCAGATCTCGTGCTGACGTCGCGACGTTGAGACGTCGCGACGTTTTCCACTTGTTGACTTACGCATTGTTGACCGCGTCGTGGCGTTGGGCGTCGCGGCGATGGCGTCGCGGCGTGGCAAACCCTTTCTTGCCTTAGTCCCATTTGCTCGAATGCTCCCGAAATTTTGCTCTTCGCTTCAATGTACATCTAAACCAGACACCGTCAGTCTAGCCACACAAAAACGCTATAAAATTGCACTATAAAATAAACGTGAAACGAAATGAAGCCAAGCCCAGCGAGTATAATATAGGTCTTTAGGCACTCATCAATCGGTGAAATCTTTCTCCCATCTTGTGCGCTCTACGGATACCTAAGCAACCAAGAACACAGAACCACCAACCAAAGCTACCCAAAAAAATCCATGTTGACACAAAGAACATCCATTCAAATTGCTCTCAAAGAGATGAGGAGCACTTACCACGTCGGTCTAGTACTTCTAAGTCTACCGTGCGACTGAGGAGGCCGGGTCGAGGCTTGATGGAGACATTGGAGGGAATGTTTGACCTAGGGTTTGCTTTGGTGAGAGGGAAAATTAGGTTAGGGTTTCTCTTATATAGGAGTTAGGGAGTGGGGATATGAAAGGGTTCAAACTTTGGGAAGAAAAGGCCCTCAAATGACCCCTTCACGCACGGTGATACCGGTACCAGTAAGTGTGGTACCGGTACCATTAAGCTCTTCTTGGGATTTAACGGGCGATCACCAGAATTCCAATAAGTGTGAATCGTTACCACTTGGCTCTTACGTCAGCGCTTCTAGGTTGGTAAGTTACGATAGAATTGGTACCCGGTGCCCTTCATCCTTTTTCTTTTTTTTGAGACTTGAAGCGTTAGTACTGATTTATATAACTGGAATCTTGCATCTCAGTTCAACGGATGCTCACTTCTTTCCACACTTCATACCCCTTCCAACTTCGACTTGTTAGCGGAGCGTAATGCCTGCTTGTCTTGACACCTTAACACCTTGGGGTCATTTATTACTTCGTGATCGCGATTCTAAGGTTCGAGACGAGAATTGTGTTGGATTACGGGGCGGGAATATCAATATGATTGGAGCATCATCTGTGATTTAGAATTTTATCCATAACCCATAGGATCCTGTCGTTTCACAAAAACCGGAAGGAAGGGTAAACGAAACTTCCTCTTGTAGATCGATTAAAATTGACCTTCAAGAAGTTTGCGTCTTGGTTTATTCGGATCTTAAAGTCTTTGCCTTTACGAAAAGCAACCACCCTCTACAAGTATCCACACGACAAAATATTAAAGACGATCTTTGTTGAATCTTTAGTTCGGGTTTGTCTTCTCAAAATGAAATTAGGGTCTCTCAGTTTTGGTTGTTCTTGCAGAGTAAAAACGACCGCTCTTAAAAAAATATATGTATGTCTCACGTATATATATATATATATATATATATATATATATATATATATATATATATATATATATATATATATATATATATATATATATTTATATAAGTCTACTAGGAGTTTTTATTATTATATATTTAAAACTCTTTTAAATAATAACAATTAAAAATTCAAATCCTTATCGAATGAGCTTGATTTATATTATTATATATTTAAAAATCTTTTAAATAATAACAATTTAAATTCAAATCCTTATCGGAATAAGAAACAAATTTATATTATTATATATTTAAACTCTTTTAAGTAACATAATTAAAATTAAATCCTTATCAGATAATGATTAGTGCCCAAAATGTCTTATTTTATTTTATTTTTAATAGGTTTTGAGCATTTGTACTAATTGTTTATAATTAACTTGATGACATGTTTAGATTCCTGGCTCTTGATCCATATTTTGTGGATAATTTTGCGATTTTTAAGCTTTTTAATGTAGTTTGTGATCATTCAAGCATGAAGTGCGGTCGGACTTATATTCTGGTCAATCGAGGAAAATAAAGATCAGAAAAAGGAAAAGAAATCAAAAATACATGAATCGGATGCGACGGGGCTTGGGTGGGCAGTGTACGCGAGGATACGACATAGAGCAGTGAATTTCGCTATGGCATAGCGAGGAAATTTATGACTCAATGAAATTTTTAAGCTATCATAGCGAATTTTAGCTCTCGTAATTTTCGCTATGATGCGCAATATCTGAGAATTTTACGCTTTTGTTTTATCCAGCGACCGTTTTTGTTTTCTCATTTCTACCCTTCTTTGTAATTATTCTAGTTTGGTTATTTTGGTATTTCGCATGTTTATAAGGTTATATAAGCCATTGTGGCTCTTGTTGACCTAAGTTTTAGTTTTGGAAGAAATTTTTGAGTATTTGTTTTGGCTCTCATTTTCTCTCTTCTCTCTCCTCTTTCTCTCACTTTTCTTGGTTTTGCCCAAACACCCTCGAAAGGGATGACAACTTGGGATGAGCGACTAAACCACTTCCTCCTTGAAGGAAAAGGCTCTTTTGGGGTAGGCTACGGGAGTGGGATCGAGAGAATTTCTTTGGTGGTTCCCATTTTTCACGCGACGGGTTTGACATTGATTTCCCAAATTTTTAACTCTAGGTTTAAAGCTCTTTGGTGTACTTTCTTTGGCCAATACTTGGCAAGCTTTTGAGTTGGTCTTGATGTAGCTTTAGATACGCGATATCCGATAGTTGCCCTTCACGGAGCCAGGGTGAGGTTAAGGGGTTATATTTTCACTTTTGATCAGTCCTCTTTGGTCAGTACTTGGCAGTGACTTTTAGGGTTCAGTGGATGCTTATTATTAGATCCAGAGTTCGTGGTTGCCTTTACGAGTCATTGTAGGATGGGTCAAGGTGATAGATCTTCACTTTGTAAGACCATAAATGCTAAATAGTAACTACTGCTCCGAAAGAAGGAAAATTATTAGGTTTAGTTTTAAAGTTAAATGAAGATCAGGTTCGAGGGTATTATATGTCATCCTCCATGTGAGAAATGAACCGAGGGGACCTCTCGGTTAGCATAGGATCTTGGCAGTGTGATGTCAAGGAGTTCTTTTTATAATATTTTATTTCGCCTTATTTTTGGTTCTGAGCCATCGACTCCTGTTTTTAGCCAAACCTTAAATCCAGGCTCGAATTCACCATTTTGACCGCTCCAGATCATTTAATACGAAAACTCATCCATGTGTTCGACCTGAGCCACTATCTGCAGGTAGCTTGACTACGATGGAGAAGTTTAGGATACAAATTTGTTGATTAGTATCACCTACTATGTACGAATCATATAAGGAAAGCAGAATTTATATTTATTATAAATTTGAACTCTTTAAAAAAAAGCCTTCTGAATGTTTCCTTATCGATAAGAATATAACAAATTAAATTATTTGTTATAATTTAAATCACAATTTAAACTTTCTCAAAATTAAATTCGAATTTAAATAACTGTAGTGTTATTTGTATTTAAAATAATCTCATCATTTTAAATTACTACAGAGTGAAAAACCATAAGATTATTATTTGTTCTTAGTAATGCGACCACATAGAGTTCCCGATTTAACATTGTGATAGGCCTAAATCACATTTTGATCCTACAAGTCATAAGTGACACTCTAGCAGGGTATTACTGACTACCCAGCGAGTTAAATGAAAAGCTCATGATCAGGAACTAACCTTAATATAGCTAATGACATAATCCTTTTGTCTCATGATATCTTGATAGAATATAAGGCATGGACAAAGTCAACCTTATATCGTTCTATCTTTGATTACTCGAAACCTAATTAGACTAACTAAACAAATGACATTGATCTCCATCAATTCATTTGAGCATGGCCATGCATTTCTCAGTCTCAATTGTCAAGGGGACCCAGAGATATCTCTCTTATAATAAGAGGAACAAATTCCATTTAATATTCAGCTCATATCTATTTACATAATTCTTATTATGTTCAAGTATAACCTTATAGTCATCCAGATTAAAGACAACGTTTGATTATATCAAAGCACAATATTCCTTATGTTGAGAACTATAAGCGATCTCATGTCAAAGGATTTAATGACACAACTATTAGAGATTAACATGACTTTGATCCATGTATTAATCTCAAGACGGGTCTATCGATATTTGTCTCGACAAATAGATATAAATTTGATTTGTATCTCATACACATATTCATCCCATGAATATCAATCAAACTTTATACTAATCTTAATTCATTATTCCCATAACAATAGCAGATTAGGGATATTTAGAATAATTAATAATAATGTTACCAAGGACAATATATATAGTAAACATGCAGATCATCATAATAATTAATTCTCATAAATAGTAAAAATACGATGTCCATACGATAGGCCTAGAGCACTATTACTAACAAATTGGTAGTTCAAGGCTAAAGATGGGTGCAAAGGGTTGACTCAATATGATTTAGAAGTGTAATAAAGAAATGATGGCCTAAAATCATCTTACAGCTACGCATGGGTGTTCCTCAGAGAATACGATGCATGCAGGTAACCGGGAATGCTAAAACAATGCCTGAAGCTAATGATAGCAAGCAAAAATGGAAACTTGAGCGGAAGAGTCAATGACTTATGTAGTGTATACATGAAAATGATACCAGTTAAGATTGACGCGGAAAAATAGAAAAGAATTGGGGTCGAATGGTCCCAAATATTGAAAAATAATTTTGATTGTGCATGCCTGTTATTGTGTGAATGCAGTGAGACTATGTGGAGTCCTTGTAAAGATCACGCATTTGCACATACATCATAGGTCAAGTACCATACCCAAAATGCAAATTAAATTTTGCATGCACTTAACATGCCATAGTGGCTCCACGACTAGTGTATGCCCACCGCCCACAGTAGGCATTGCCCTCGATGCACACGGGACACGCCAGAAGAAGAGAAAATCTGATGTTTATTTTTTGTTATTGCAATTTTTTTTTCTTTTTTTTTTTTTTTGGGTATTTCTGTGTTTATATTTATTAAATTTTATTCGAATAAAGGCAGACTAAAAAAAAAAAATACAACATAAAGAAATGCAAGAAAGGAAAAGAAAAACTATATACAAAAGAGGTAGGATAGAGATTACTCTGAAGGAACATCCCGGTAGAGCGGATCTACCAGTTCCTCACTATGCTCCAGGCGGTCAAAGTTCTTGAGAAATGGCTTTAAGCGGTGGCCATTGACTTTGAAGGTTTTCCCATTTTCCGGATTCTCAATCTCCACTGCGCCATATGGGTAAACTACCTTGACGATGAAAGTCGATCCGCTTTAGAATGGGTTTACGGAAACATGTCGCGAAGCGTGAGTTGTACAACAATACCTTTGGTCGAGGTTCGAAAATCTTCCTAACAATGTTCTTGTCATGGAAGCTTGAGCTGTCTTTAACAGATTCCGCGAGCTCTCATACGATTCATGCCATGATTCATCAAGCTCGTTCATACATGTGATGAAACGTTCACACTTTGAGCTAAATCAGTGAGAGTTTTAATGACATTCACCACGTGTTCCATTTCTCTTAGGCCGGATGAAAGGCCTTTCCATAAACAAAGCCCAGATGGGAGACATACGAGAATGGTCTTAAAAGTAGTCTGGTAGCCCGAGTCGGTTATTAGGCGACCAATCCTTGCGATTTAGGTGATAGTTTTTCCAAAAAAATATGTTTGATCTCCTATTGGCTAATTAGGCACGACCATTGGTGCGTGGGTGGTATCGTGGAAACTTTGTAAAGATTTGACTCATACTTTTCAACAAGTTTTCAAAGGATCGATTACAAAAATGGAGCCCACCATCACTAATGATTGCATGAGGCACTCTAAAACGAGAAAAAATGTCTTCTTTTAAAAATTTCAAAACAACCTTGTGGTCATTAGTTCTTGTTGAAATGGCCTCCACCCACTTAGAAACATAATCACCTGCCAATAAAATGTAAAGGTACCCACAATGAAGTCTAAACCCCAGCAATCGAAAATTTCAATGATTAAAATAGGAGTAAGAGCGTCATGTTCGCGTGACCCCTCTGGTGTGTAGGCGCGAGTTTTGAAAAATTGGCAGTCTTTAAAAGAGTGGGCGGTAAAAACCAGCTTGGGATTTTGTCATGGGTTTTTCTTGCGGAGAATGCCACCATAAACTTCAAGTGGCGGAAGGTGAGCACGATTTGATCATCATTGGATACACCTTCTCATCAATTGGTCTGGACAGTATTTAAACAAATATGGGTCATCAAAGTAGTATTTCTTAATATCCACCAAAAATTTCCTCTTTTGCTGAGAAGTCCATTGGGGTGGAATTTGTCCTGTAACTAGATAGTTTACTATGTTCGCATACCATAGGCGTGAATGAGAGCAAAAAATTTGCTCATCATGGAAGCCTTAAGCACATGGGTAGGCCTTTAAGTAGAATCACGGAACTAAGACGGTGGTCGAGCTACCACATTCTCGGCACCCCTTCTTATCCTTAATGGTCAGTTAAATTCTTGACAGTGGGATCCACCTGGTGAAACGAGAGGCCGTATCCACGGCAGAAAGCAAGTAGCCATTTGCATGATCTGTGAAAATGGTTGGAAGACCTATGATATGCATTTGAACTTTTAGGCGAAAGCGGAGGTGACAACTCTTTTACGTAGTTGTGTAATTGGATTGAGCGGAATCCCCAGGTATTTGCGGCATAGTAAATCACAAAGCTTTTATCTTCCTTTGCCCTAAAAGCATTTTATAGCATAATCCTTTAGCTACACATGATCTGAGGAGTTTGATTGGGAGATCGCATGATAGGAGGGACAACATAGTTTTTAATTTATCAAAGGCATCCTCATGGCTTTGTGACCATGCAAAGACGTCCTTGGCAAGCAGGTACACGAGGACCCAGTGTAGTCTTGAAATCTCATATGAATCTCTATAAAATCTGCATGACCTAGAGCGTGGTATATCTTACCGCGAGGGGGTAGGTAGGATTGGAAATCAACTCAACTTTGGCTTTGTCCACCTCTATTCCTTTTTTCGATACTATATGGCCTAGCACAATCCCTTGTGTCACCATGAAGTGACACTTCTCCCAATTCAGCACTAAATTCTTCTCCTGAAACCTCTCAATTCTTAGTAGATTCGGACATCCTCATCGAATCTCAGCAGAGAAATTAGATCCGTGAAAATCTTTCAAAATAGGTTCTATCCTTATCATGAAAATCCCCATCATGCCATTTGGAAGGTGCACAGGGCGATACATAATCGGGCATTTTCCTAAAGACGATGTATGCCAAAGGGGCGGGTGAACGTGGTTTTCTCTTGATCTTCACAAGAGGTATCTCAGATTTGATTGTACCAGGAATGCCGTCGATAAAGCAATGGAAATTCATGCCTATGACTTCTCTTCGACATTTGATCCCTGAGTGAGAGAAATGATCTTTCCTAGTACACATTGAGTTTCCACTATAGTCTATGCACACCCTCGACTGTGGTGACAGAGTGGGGAATTAGCTCATTGTGTTCATTTGCTACCACGGTGACCCAGTTTTTGGAAGTACTTGGGTTGGTGACCCTTGCTCTGCGTGGGATAAATAACACCCTCGTCAGGCGGTTTTAAGACTTCTTTCTTGACCACTTCTTTCATGATTAGGTTCGATCGTCGTGGTTGTCACAGAGGGTTGTATCCTCTTCCAAGTGAATCCTGTGTGTGCGGATCAAGGGCTAATTCCCTTAATATCTGCGATTGTCAAATCTGTAAGCGGTTTGTGGGTTCTCAATATCTCCAAAAGTTTATTCTCTTGATCTGACTCTAAAGAGGAAGATATGATTACCGGGAAAGTTTCTTCTACCCCTAGGAATGCATATTTGAGATGCGATGGTAGGGGTTTCAACTCAAGTTTAGGTGGTTTCTCTTAGAAGGTAACACCACGTCCTCAGTGGTGTGATTTCTGGAATTTAGGTGCCCTTGTTTAGCACAATACCTCGCTATGCTCAATTATGGAGTGTAGAAACTCCGATTCAGATGTGGTTACCTCCTCGACCCAACTTGGGCTTACTAGACAAGACATGAGAGGATCATCGTATGAAACATTATCTACGTAATTATGCACAACAGAGTCTATCATGTTTACCTCACAAACGTCCTCCTCATCCCCTATTTCCTTGATAACATTGAAGATATTCAAATTAACAGTCATGTTACGAAAAGATAATGTCATTAGTCCTCCCCTACAGTGTATGATGGCATTAGTAGTGGCTAAGAATGGCCTACCAAGAATCACTGGGAACTGATTCCCTTGATTCACCACAGGTTGAGTGTCGAAACTGACAAAGTCGAGGAAAGTAGAACTTGTCTGCTTGCACCAATACATCCTTCACTATCCCTCTAGGAATTTTTTCACTACGGTCGGTGAGCTAGAGGTGATATTGAAGTCGGTTCTAACTCTCTAACCTAAGCTCAACATATCACAGAGGTGTGGCAACAAGTTAACTCGCTCCCAGTGCAGAGCATGTCTGACTTGAGATTCCCTACCCATTTATGGAAATAGTGGGGCTTCCTGGGTCTTTGTATTTTGGGGGCAAGTTGTTCCAGATCAAGGAGGTGGATTGTTCAGTCATAAATGCCTCCTTGTTGACACCTAGTTTTCTTTTCACAGTGCACAAATCTTTCAAAAACTTGGCATATGACGGGATTTTCTTAATCATCAACAAAGGAATGTTCAACTTAACCTGTTTGAACAACTCATAAATTTCCGAATGATTGTTCACTTTCTTGGGGGCTCTCAACCTGTGAGGGTATGGAGAAGGAGGGACATGGGAGGCCTTGTCTTTTTCTAGCTCACCATCAACAACATCTGCCCTAGGGACATGAGGCTTGTCAAACACCTCATCATCCCTGAATGGTTCATTTTGCATATCTTGTATCGGTTCCTTGGGCTGAATGGTTTTGGCAATTACTTTTCCACTTCGAAGAGTGGTGTGACCTGCAATGTTCGAGAGGATGCCGTCACTTGGACTTAAGACTAGGCTCGACACTATTTTGACCTTGGGGGTTTGGATAGTTTGAAGGGGAGTTTCCTTTTTCTTGTTGAAAATTTCCCATAGAAGAGGTTAGCTTAGTGATTTGGGATCTCCCACATCATTGACGGTGCGAGTCGGTGTTGGTGGATTGTTGGAGTGCGGACAAAGCTATTGTCCATGATATCTTCCAAGCTTCTCTTATGTGGGGGTTGATAAGGCTGTGGGTTTGAATTCCCTTGAGACGAGGGGTGGAAACCTTGGTTAGGGTTCACAGGAAACCCTTGAGGACCTTGATTTTGGAATGGGCCTTGATTGGTTGGCAAATTGTGTGGGCCTCCCTCATTTCTCCAACTAAAATTCGGGTGCTTACCTTTTGGATTATAAGTTTCAGAGTATGGAGGTGAAGGGCTTCCTTTGGTAATTAAGAGCATTAGCTTGCTCTATTTGGATTATCCCTTGACTTGGAAGGTTAGGCGATTAATAGTTGAGTGAGTGGGGTCATCGCAAATGATGCATGGCTCCTCTATACGAATCCCATAGGCAGAGGTACTTGAGAACCTGATAGTTTACCTCGTTCACCTTTTAATTCTATGGCCTCCAACTTCCTCGTTAAATTGGCTATTTTCGCTTGCAGGTCATCACTCTCTCTTCTTAAGTGATGGATTCCTCCCATGGGTGTCTTGTACAATTTAGCGGTGCTCCCAAGCGATGTTAGTCTCCCAAGTTCGAGCATTTTCTGCTATTGTATCGAAAAATTGAATTCCTCCCTTGCACTTTTCTCATAGAACTCCCCCGCACACATCATTTGGATGTATTGTTTGTTGTTCAAGGATAGCCCTTGGTGAAAATACGCACAAAATTGTCCAACATCCAAACCATGATGAGCGATAGCATGAAGGAGGTCCTTATATCTTTCCCATGCTTGTGAAAGGTTCACGGTTTTTCGAAAAGTTTTGGATTGCTCGCATGGAGTACATTGAAATGCGTGCGGGAGGGAAGAATTTATTGGAACTCATTTAGCATATCCTCCCAAGTAAAGATTGAGTTGGCGGAAGTGAATGGAAACCATATTTTAGCCTTTTCAGCCGGAGAGAATGGGAATAACACCATCACAGGTATAGCAGGAGGCGTCCATTGAGAGGAAAGCAACGCAAACATCTCCCCAATCTCGTGAAAGTAGGGGTTCTCAAAATCGACCCCTTGATATATAGGGAGAAGGCGAATCATCTCCGACTTCATAAGGAATTGGTTAGCCTTTTCCGGTAGGCGAATACATGAATTTGTTGTGGTTCTTTGAGGTTGCAGAATCTCTCGGAGAGTCCTTTCCACATTAGGTAAAGGGGCAGGGGGAGCCCGATATTGATTTCGCTGAAAATTAACATTTCCCCCTCCTTCCGCCGGGGTTGTTGGTGGTGCAACACCATCTCCTTGTTGTGGAGGTTCATGGAGTCTTTGTGGGTCAACAGGTAACCCTTGGGCATTTGGATTAAAAAGAGTTTGCTGACTAACGGGATGGTCCATTTAGAGTGTGGGGTTCTCGCAAAACAAATGTCTTACTTATGGACTCTGGAGATATCTTGAGTCTCATTCACAAGTGGCGTTTCTCGTTGCGAGTCCAAGCAGGCATGCACCAATCTTACCCCTACTAGACGTTATCACCGTTATTCACGGAAGCGGTTGAAAAGAAAATGTAGAAACGTCTGGGTTGCAATACACAATTGCAAAATTACCACTAGCTCTCTTTGGATCAACTAGATTGCTCGCCACTCCTCGGCAACGGCGCCAAAAATGCTTTGTCTATTTCGTATGCTGAAATTATTCCCAAGCATAGGAACTAAAGTCGTCAAGCATTATATTACTGTGGGAGTCCACAAGTCATTTCCACAGGGAGTGGTTTCTTAGGTGATCCTTAGGGATTGCTCTCCAAAGAATGTGCGTTTAAAAGTAAAAATCTGGGGGTTGTGATTGATTGGTTGAGTAACCGATTAAATTAACTATTTTAAAACAAAAAGGGTGAATGATAGGGTCCTTAGGTTTTCACTCACCGCCGATCAGGTAATACCCACCTCTTATTCACAACCTCATCTAGGAGCCATTAATGAATGGTCTTCAACGGAAAATGTAACATTAAAAACTCTTTTAAGACAAGAACGATTGAGTGATAACAAACGCTTGTTCCGATGATTTGCGTGGACTATTAGCCTGCATTTGTGATCAAGCCTGGCGTGTCTGAGAGTCTCTCATTTACACGTTGTCAAGAAATATCCAAACTAAGGTTTATAAGATTTTCCATAGTGTTAGCATCATAGTCCATTGAAGCACAAAGGAATTGAGGGTTGTTACCTTGGGGAGAGTGAGTTTCCACCGTTAGAACCCTATCATGAGGGTTTAGAACTCCATTGAAACTGAGAATCAATTCATGGTTAATAAAACACTAATTGTAATTGAGACTTGAGAAATAACACTTCTATTGCAAGGTTAGGCTTTCAAGCAGAATCAGTAAGAAAATGCAGGAGTTATATAAACCCATTTGAAGATTACAAACGTTAAACTCTCAAGAATCAGAAGAAAGAACTAAGTACTCTACTTTATAAACCACAGAAAAAAATATGAAAAAACACTCCAAGCGTCTAAAACCGGCCCTAAATCCAAGAAACTCCTTACTACGCCTCAAAATGGCCTTAAATACAATCCTCATTAGTGATCTCGAAGTGGTGGTCGAAAGACTAGCGTGCCCTTGCAGATTGAAATTACCTTAAATCCTGCGAGGGTGCATCTTTGATCTGTTTCATTAAGTGTGAGTCACCCGTACCAAAGTGTCGCCCGGTACTCCTTTGCTGCTGGATGCGGGTACATTCTGTTAGATGCGTTTACCCTTTGCCCTCCTTTGCGTGTGGTCTTAGGTACCAATAAGTTGAATGCAGGTACCAACTACCTCCTTGTATCTGAGTGCAGAGTGCCCAGGTAAATTATTAGTGCCGATACCCTTTCCGCCTCTTGCAAATTGCTCCTCTTCACTACAACACTACTCAGGGCCCCTCTACAGCGGCTGTCATCAATAGCGATGATCTACATTTGTTCTCTGGGATCAAACCCCTACAAAAATTGTGCACGGGACTCGAAAAACCTGCACACGCATAAAAACACTAGAAACGATCAAAGGCACCTATTCTACACAAAATGAGAGCAAAACATGAGTTGGGGATATAAAAATCCTCTATAAATGTTGCACTTTTATGTATTCAACACATCCCATCATCGATTATTTGCTAAAGATCCTCTTTTATAATACCAGCAGGGACCGCAACGGAATACTCTTCGCCCAGTCCATCGGCCCGGGTGGCTACAAGCATCCACAGCATTCTCGGATACAAATCATCCAGACGATCAGCTGCAGATTCGCCCTGGTTAAAGGGCTTCCAATGGTGGATATTATGCTTGACATCTTCAGGCCCGAGCACTGCCACTTCCTCCATCGCAGAAGCCAAGCCGCGAGGGGGAAGATAAGAATTTAGCAGTATCCGATCTGGAAGCAACGACCTCTTGCGCCCGGTTCGCGCAAGCTTGGGCATGTTCGGTCGGCTTTCAGTCTCATCGGGAGGATGGATCACCTGCAAGGCGGGCGGAATCGGAGTGACCTCCCTTGGCTCCCCCAGAGCAACATCCCTCAGGACCGTCAGTCCATGACCACAATCTCGAGGCGGGCTTGGAATGTCCTTTGCATCTTGAATCCATCGTGGTAGGTCGATTCAATCCTTCGGTGTGATCGAGCTCCCTCTTAGAACTCTCTTGTTTCTTCCGTTTCCTGGCAGCATATTGGTCAAGCAGCCCTGTCATCTCTTCCTCATCCTCTTCTTCTTCCAAATCGAAGGCCGACTAGATTCAGGACGGACAGGCACAAAATCTTTCACTTGGGCCCCGGGAGCGTTCCGTTGCCGGTTTATCCCCCCCTTTTTAATCTTTAGTACTTGGGGGGTAAAACCGGTCCCCTTTCTCGGTAAGGGAAGGCTTTAGGGTGATTTGCTTTAAGCTCGACCCGAGGCCTGAGTTAAGCGAGCCAAAACCCCAGTGGTAGGCCGAATGAAGTCGGCTTGAGGTCAGGGACATTAGTTCCCGACTCGATGTTTCAACACCTAGATCCTTGGATGAAGACGCATCGCCTGCGGTTAAATGTAGCAGGTCAGCAATGATGAAATGTTCCCCGTCCACTATTTCTGAAGGCAACGGACGTGGGATAATCAGAATGCTGTAGGGAGCTGGGTTCCGTCTCACTTCGGCTAGGTTCTTTAAAGTGAGAAGAACTTCGTTATGGCGCTCTAGCTTAGAAATCTCCAGTAATCAGCGATTTTCTCAAGGCTTGCCTTTTCCACCCAGCGTACCAACCTACCCCTCTGGTTTTTCTCTGCACCAATAATCCACAATCAATTACGCATAAAGAGTCATATGTATACACACATCGTTAAAAGCTCGAAGCTGCCACACACACAGAAGGCTGCGATCGGTTAACATCAAATGGAAGCCCGGGGGGAACCTAGGGTCTCATTCGAGGCCCCCCTTGCAGGTATCACACCTTAGCCTCCATCTTAGCTTCATCGGGAGTCAATTCATTGATTGAGAACTACAGCGAACATGGACATCCGGCCACCTTGCGATGCCCTCAAGGAATAAGAAAAACAAATCTCAACTAACGAAAGGTTAAGTTAGTATAAGAGGTTTAGTACTTTGCATCGTTAGAATCAGAATGGTGTTGGGATGGGCGAACGTGACACCTGGTGAAATCGCGAAAACTATTTGACGATAAAAATTGAGCCAGCGAAGCGGCTGAGAGTGCTCCGGGGGTAAAAAACATGTTGTGCTCGACCCGAGGTGGACTCATCGAAGCTCCTCCATCAATTTGGCACGTCGATGTTATCGAGGACATTGTAGGCCCTCGACTCCTCCCGCAGATTAGAGATGTGAGATGATGTTGCTTGCGAAGGCGTCCGGGTAGGTTTAAATGCGACCCACTTGGCCCAGTGAAAGTGGCTTCTAACCTCTCGCCATTCGCCGACGGACCAAAGGAGGGGTGAGAAAACGAAAGTCAGCCCCAAGCCATAAACCAAACTGGTAAGAAGGTAAAATCACCAAGCCAGAGCAATGATCACCCGGACCTAAAAGGTTCTAAACATGCCCTCTCCCCGGAACTTCCCTACAGTGGAAGCGGCCACCTTAGTTTCTTGACAAGGAAGCAGAGACTTACTATGAAATGAAAGTTAAGCAAACATACGGAAAATAGCTAGGTGAAATAATGCGAATCACCGAGTGTATCATGGCCAGTTGGTAGAAAGAAAGCTAGTAAACACAAATATGGTAGGAACGGGAGAAGGCGAACTCAATGATGGCTCCCTATATACCAAACGCCTAGGCCCTGCAAATGCATTAAATGCACCGCTAACTCATCACATCCACTTCCAGTTTGAATCTCGGCGACGATTCTCCTATTAGGGCACATTAAACAAACATGGGCGACTCATGGGCATGCTTTACTGTGAAGCCTTGATAGCGTCGGCCCACTATGTTATTCTTAGATCGGCCAATATCAATCAAAGCATGTCAAATACCATAATAGAGCCGTAAAATCCAGTCCTTCTCGCTACCCAGGAATTAGAAAAGCATGGGGACAGTGCATGCAAGTACTCAGGAAATTTTAAGAGATATAAATTCATTAATCATGCCAAAAGACGTTCGTAATTACACAACATCGTTATTTTTTACAAAGTGATCATCTTGTATGACTTCATTGATCCATCGGGATCAAATAAACTTAGACAAAGCAGTGCAAGGCGTGAAGGCCGAAAACGAGGAAAAAAGCATAAGCTGAAGAAGAAAGGTCCTATAGAAGTGGAAAGGAACGCGAAGAACCTTGTTGCTTCTGGAGGGGGTGTCCTTGGATGCAGAGGATTCCATTGGAGTTTTAGAACCACCCAAAGGCCAACAAGAACAAGGATATTCAATTCCGACTCCGCTCAATCCTTACTTGATCTTCGATCGGTTTGGCACATGGGAACCACGTTCCAATAGATCTTTCGTAATCATCCTTCATTAATGAAGCACTCGAAGTCGGAGCTCGATCGACACCTAGCAAGGCCTTCTCGCTCAAATTTGGATTACTAGTGGCCTGAAAGGAATCATGCCCACAAACCTTTTATAGAGACCTCCGACCTCAAAGGGTATCCCAGCGACCACGACAAAATGCGAATCCAAAAAGTTAGTAAATTCACGTTGGAACATACCAACATTGATTGTCCGCTTGGAACATACCAACATTGATTGTCCGCTATTCCCCATACTAGGCTAGTCGAATACGTTTTCTTTTTTCCTGCTGGGGATAACAACCCTCCCCAGCAAGAAAAATGGGGGCACTGTGGGTACCATGGGCTTGGGCCCAACTACTCCGTACGAGGCCCAGGGTGTGGGACCCTGAGGATGACGGCCCGATCTGCAGACGATTGTTAGGATGATGGGCGTCTGCAGGCCCAATCGTTCTGTTTAAAATCAGGTCGAGCAGCCATCCCCTGGATGAGGCATATGCAGCCTAGACATTGTCTCTCCTGGTCGATTAACCTCTTTAAAAAGGCATGCGGATTACCTCTGGGCAAACAGAGTGTAGTCGCGCCTTAACCACCACACGGGTGGTGAGCAATCCTTAGGCGAAAATGCGGACTACTTGGCTATCTAAAAGGAAGAACAGGTCATAACGCACAGAAAAAGGGCCACCTTCCCCTTCCATTTTGGAAGGAGATCATCTACTTTCCATGGAAATAGGATCGTCTCTCTTCTGGATAAAAGGAGGAAGTAACACAAGAAAAAGGTACGAGATTCCATACTTAAAAAAGGGGTGTTTTGACTGTTCGGGCTAACAAATCTAACTTAAGCATCGGAGAGGCGGCGGGCAGACCACCGCCGTTTTCTTGTTTGTTTTGCAGGCATTCGCTAGCCAGTTCATGCTTCAACGATTCGGTGATTCAGAAAGTTCAAGAGACCACATACATGAGACTGAAGACTTTGATTTCTTTCCCCTTTCTTGGTTTTCACAACAAACAAACAAAAATATGAAGCAAGTTGTTATGCATGACAGGCATTGGCTGAAAGGAAACTCCTTTTCTCTTTTTGTATTCCCAAAGAAACAGACACCTAAACTCTTATTTTCAATGGACAATTTGAAGGAAGGAGGGTTGAATACAAAGAAGGAGAAGTAAAAGGGGCCTGATGGGGTTGCTTTTCTCGAGTCTTGTCCTAAACTCAAACTAATACAAATTTTAAACAAAATTACTAAAATAGTTTGAAAAGTAAACTAATTCTTAAAGTAGTGTGTCTATGTTATGTTGACATGCACATCAGTAATGTCGATACTTACTGGTTATGACATAAAAAAATTTTAAGTTAATATCGTATTAAGTGATTGTGATAATGAATATTTTTTAAGTTAATGTTGTAGTCGTTATTCTGGTATTAACAAAATTCTAATGTCAGATGTATTATTTTAGGCATTAGTTTACTATTCAAACTATTTTGGTAACTTTATAAAAAATTTGTATTACTTTGGGACAAGACTAGCTTTTCTTTGTGGTATTCTTAATTTTTTTTTCTTTTGTAAGGGCATTAGTTTGTTATTCAAATTATTTGGGTAAATTTTTTTTTAATTGTATTAGTTTGACTGGCTTTTCTTTGTGGTATTCTTGATTTTTTTTTTCTTTTGTAATTATTATTATTATTATTCTTGCTATTATTGTTATTATTATTATTATTAGTATTATTTATTCTTATTATTGTTATTATTATTATTAATTGGGAAGATTTGACTCTAGTAAGCATGTTTTTCACTTTAATGCAGTTTATGACTTTCCGGGTTTGTCATAATTTCTTCTATATTTATATGTTTTAAAACGAGGCTATTTTATTTAGATTGCAAATTAGGGCAGTTGAATTTGAGATTTTCACAATTAAATAAATAAATAATCAAGTTGTAAGTGTGAAAACTCATTTGTATATATGAAGTTTGGAATGTTTTTGTCCATGTCTCTACTAGGCCACCAAATTTTTGGAATTCAAATTCCTCCAATCGGAGACATGATCTACCTCTTAAAATCTGAATTAACAGGAGATTTGTATATGGAAATGATGCGTTTGGAAATAAAAGATAAATCGGTTCGCATGGGAAAATATTGGTTAAAGGAAGTGATAGCGGCAACGAGACGGCGGCAATTGATTCTCTTTGAAGCATGCAGCGAAGCGACCGGTTTAAAGGAATTCAAATGTCGCCGTTAACAACGACGGCATTTGAAATAAGTGGATTTCAAATGCCGTCGTTGTCAACGGCGGCATTTGAAATCCACTTATTTCAAATGCCGTCGTTGTCCTTGGCAGACATTGAATTAAAAATAAGTCCCCGGTTTCAGAAGATTGGCTTGTATTCAGCTTCAGCCGCCTTATCTTCCTCCACTCTTCTTTTCTTTTCTTTTTCTCTTATCAATCTCCTATATATACTTGACTGCAAACTGACTAAGATCCTAAATCTTGAATTGCAGTTCAATAATGGAGGATAACAAGGGTTGAGCTTTCCACCGTCAAGCCACGGATTGAGCTTGTGGTCGATGTATCCATGATCGTAACCCCATGTGATCAACAAGGCATAATTGAGCGATTAATCCCATCCATATTGACAAGGTTCCATGCCGGGTACTTCAGAATCAGTCTCTCACTCTGCAGCCAGGCCTTATTATGGAAGACCCTTGGAGAGCCTATACGACACTCATGCAATACGCCGCTTTCTTCATGTCCTGCCCTTCGCCGCCTTTGTTCTTCTGTGGTCACTGGCCTTGTTCATGTTATCCTCACTTTCTCTCATCTATATCCTAAGGTGTTTGTTCCATTTTGAGAAGGTGAAGGCTGAGTTCTTACGATGTTGGAGTAAAACTACTTGTTTGCTCGCATAGTTTCTTGGTTGCTCTTGCTTCAATCCTCCCCTTTCATTGGTCCAAAGACTATATTATACACTACTATGGGGGGGTATTCATTGTCCCCATAGTGGTGCTGGATGTCAAGATATACGGCTAATGGTTCACCAAGGGAAGGCGGTTTCTGGCGACGGTGTGAATCCATTTGCCGATTATCGGTGATTGGGAACTGTGGTCGATTATGGGTTTGAAATACAGGTCAATTTTTTACGAGCAGAATTTACTTAGATTCAAATGTAGTTGACAACTGCGGTATTTGAAATAAGTGGATTTCAAATACCACCGTTGACAACGGCGGCATTTAAATTCCACTTATTTCAAATGTCGTCGTTGTCAACAGCGGCATTTGAATTCCTTTAAAAACCGTCGTTCTCGTTGGCGGCTTCAATAGAAATCAATTGCCGCGGAGTTCTGTTTACCCGGCATTACGCCACTTTAGTCAATATTTTCCCACATGCGAACTAATTTTATCTTTTATTTCAATACCATTTTCATACAAAACTCAATTAACAGCATGTGCTCCATTGTAAAATATATTGGAGTTATTTCAGCTAAAAAACTTCACTCAATTAGGATTTTTAGGTTGAAACAAGAAATGATAAAACATTGGGCAATAGGTTTTACCAATTAATTTTCGATGAAATTAAAGATAAAAATCAACTAAATATTTTAGATAGTCTAATTCTGTTTTTATTTGCATCAAATCTCAAGACATATATTAAACCTTTGTTTCATGTGTCTTAAGAAAAACCCTAAACCATGGTATGAAAATAATACTAAAATTGTTAGACAAGTCAAATCTCAGGTTAAGGAGCTCAAATGAGTCTACAACTCATGTAACTTGAAGTCCATTTTTGCATTCATAATAGAGGTTCTGATGCTTATGTTAATGCAAAATTATGGAATCTTCATCAAATTATTGCTTTGCATGAATTAACATTAAAAAAAGCAAAAATAGCAAGAAAAGTTGCTGAAATTATTTATGTTAAAGAGCAGAAAATGTGAGACATTTTCTTCATTAATAGCGACAACAAATGAAAAGAATCCCTGAAAAACAACAGAAAAATGTCGCGACATTCATCCAAAAGAATTGTCATGATAGTATCTCAACACACTTGAAGACTAGCCAGCACTTCATATTGTCGTGAAAATAAAAACTGGATTTTTTTGGTTGAGATTGAGATGGTTAGGCACAGAGGTGGATACGATCCTGCCGATCTAGAGAGAAGCCTCGTCCGTGCTAACAATTAGCACTACAAATCTTTGAAAATTCACTCACCGCTAGCTGGTTCAAAAGAACATCTTATTCTCTCTAGATCCGTCACCGTTCCTTGATGTCTTTCTTCTTCTTCACTGATGGATCCATAGGTCTATATTCCAACTTTTTCTTTGTAGGCAAAATTTTTTTTTTTTTTTTTTTTTGGTAGAGTTTGTCGATTTAGATCTTGTCTTTTGTTGGATTTTGAAAATATAAATTTTTTTTTTTTTTTTGGTCAGAGTTTGAGTTTGAGATGGGGAAAGCACGGAGGATGAATCTACTTAGATCGTCTGAAGTCTCCTGGGTCACAAAGTGCTCGCGCGGGTTCAAAGAACATCATAGGCGCCACACCAGATCTGTGATCGTTCCTTGATGTCTTTCTTGTTGGGAATTACTCTTATATATATAATATATATACCATATATATATATATATATATATATTGGTGTGAATGGAAATGAGGGTTTGTTATCCCATTGGTCAACTCCACAGAACATTGCAACTTTTCAGTTGCACCCCTTAGTTTCCTATAAGAATTCGGACCCACATTTTAGTGCATTTGAAAAATCATACGTACATTTCCTTTCTCCTCTCAAATTCTTCAGTCGTGTGATTCACTCCCAGCTCTTTGCGTTAATTCTTAGAAGTTGATCTGCTTCTATAGGTAAGGTTCTAAACAGTTCTATCTGAGAATTATTAATGTTTCAGTGGGAGAGTATTAATTCTTAAAACAACAGATGATTATTTAGCTCGGTTTATTTATTGCATTTATTATGATATTTATTTTATTTGTTAAAGCTTTATTATTTTTATTCTTTTACTTTTTTTTTGTTATAACTTTATTCATTTTAATTGCTTTCAATTAATATAAGTTATAATATTATTTAATTGCTATAAATTAATAAGTATTACGGAAATAACAATCTTAAGGAATTTTATTTCATTTATTTATTATTATTTTAGTCTACTTATTTTAATTTCTTCAAAACAAACGCTGTGGTTTTCTACTTGGAGTATTATTTGTTTCTTTATTTTAAATCGTTTCCAAGACTAAAACCTTTGTGGTTTTCTACTTGGATTTATTTATTCATTTATTTAATTTCGGTTCTATTATTATTATTATTTTGTTGGAGACTAAATCTTTGTGATTTCTACTTCTCACTAAATTAAGCCTTATTAGTTTTTCTACTCAAAAATTAGAGATTAAAATCTTTGTGATTTTCTACTCCTCCAAGATTAAAACCTTACGTGGTTTTCTACTCAAAATTTAGGAGACTAAAATCTTGGTTTTCTACTCCTATTGAATTAAAACCTTTGTGGTTTTTACTTTCATTAAATTTAAATGGGAGATTAAAATCTTTGTGATTTTCTACTCCAGTTGATACTAGTAATTTTTACTAATAAAGTATTGGTTTAATTTTTCGAAATGGGATGCGGAAATGAACAACATTGTTCCAAACCAAGTTGCACTACGCTGTGGCGGAGAAACTGTGAGTTTTCCGGTGTAGACTTCAAAAGATAGCAGCAAAAGATGTTCAATACATCTATGACTCTAAGTTTGCAAAGTTCATGAAAGAAGAGGTTAGAGCAGGAATGAACAAGTGCGAAAGATAGATTTCTTGTGATTGAGCTTCAGGAAACATTCCGACTTCCTTTGCAGGAATTATATTTTGAGCGGGTTAGATGATATTCTATATAATGTCTCTGGCCAATATTAATACTTAAGAAATTATAGGAAGCACTTGAGAAGAAAAAGTATAAAAATTTGAAAATGGTTTAAAAATTTAATGCGACGAAATTTCTTGATTATAAAATAGTTGATACCAAAGAATTGTTGTGGCCTTAAATCCAGAACTTCAAGTAATTCACGATCTTCTTAACGAAGGAATGATTATTAATGAAGCGTTTCAAGTAATTGCATTTATAGAAAAGTTACCTCATGGAAGGACTTTAAAATTACTTGAAACACAAAGCGTAAGGAGATGGCGCTTGAAGACTGATGTCCGTTAAAAATTGAAGAAGACAACGGGCATCTTGAAAAAGCCTTATGCAATCATCATATAAAGAGCAAATATAGTTGAATCTTGCTCCTAATGCAAAGAAAATAAGAAAGAAGCTATGGTCGAAGAACCCGCAAATAATATGATAAAAAATTCAAATGAAGTTGTTGTAATTGTGGTATTAGGACATAGGTCCTCGAGAATCTCATTACTAAATAAAAATAAGAATAAGGTCAAGCCAATATTGTCGAAGCAGGTAATTATGGATAGTGAAAGATTTATTTTCTTTAGAGTGCAACTTGGTAGGAAACCAGAAGGAATGGTGGATTGAGCGTGCTTTGCTACCCTCGCCATGTTTGTGCTATCAAGGGATGTTTTCTTACTATGCTTTAGTAGGACTGAGGAAGAAGAATTTGCATATGGGAAAGTCTTCCCCTTCCAAGATGAAGAGGCTGGAAATATTCTCCTAAAAATGACATTGAACCAAAGCTTCGACACTAAAGAATGTCCTCCATGTGCACGAATCAGTAGAATTTAGTCCAACATCATACGGTCGACGGATTTAAGAGTTGTATTTGACTACGATAAAGTTGTAATAGTAAAAATGATATGTATGTTGGAAGGGTTGTCTTGCTTGATGGCCTTTTTGACTCAATGTAATGACAATCAATATGTATAAGAATAATGATTCTTAACCTTTGCACTTGAGTCGGATAATTTATGGCATGCGTTTGAGACATTTTAATTACAAATCTTCTGAAAATGATAAACATGGAAATATTGCCCAAAAGTTTGAATGTAATAGAAATCCAAATGTCAGTATGTGTTGAATCAATTTGCAAAACATCCATAATTCGGTTGAAGAAATTACGAACTTTTGGACTTGATTCCATACGAACATTTGCGATATGAGTGATACCATCTCAAGGTGGGAAAAAGTATTTCATAACTTTTATTAGCGATTGCACTAGATATTGTTATGTATATTTACTTAATAGCAAAGATGAGCGATTGATGCATTCAAACAATATAAAATTGAAGTTGAAAATCAACAACAAAAGATTAAAATGATCGAGAAGTGATGAGTGGTGAATATGAATTTCCATTCAAGAAATATGTCTAGAAAATGGAATTATTCATCAAATAACTGACTCAGTATACACCACAACGAATGGAGTTCTTTGAAGGAAAGAATCGAACATTGAAGAAGAAATGATGAATGCTTTGCTACTAAGTTGGTTTACCTCAGAGAACTTATGGGGGAAAATTTTGTCCTTACAGTACACGAGATACTCGATAGAGTACCTATGAGTAAGACACAAAATCGTTCTATATAATGAAAAAAATGAAGTAAAACAAGATTACTTCAAAGTGTGGGGGTGTCTAGCAAAGTACAAGTTCTAAACCGAAGCTTAGGTTAAAAATAGGACCGAAAACAATAGATTGTATTTTATTGGATATACTAACGATAGTAAAGCATATGGTTTCTGATTATAAATCGAGAAATTCTGATATGCATTCTAATACAATAATAGAATCGAGCCAATCACGAATTCTTTGAAGACATTTTCCCGTATAAGAATGAAGGCAAAACACTTGGTGAAAGTTCCAAGAGACCTCTGGAAATTACTAAGGAAAATGTGCCTAATATTGAGGAACCACGACGTAGTAAACGTCAAAGGTACCTAAATCTTTGGTCAGTTTTTTCTAGCATTCTGATAGAAAATGAACCTCGAGACTTTTAAGGAAGCAATGAAGTCTTACGAGCTCAATATTGGAAAGAAGCGATCCAATAGTGATGTTGAATCCATATTGAATAACCATACGTGGGAATTAGTTGATCTTCCTCCCGGAAACAAGCCATTAGGATATAAATGGATTTTAAAAGAAAATTGAAAGATGATGGTACTATTGACAAGTATAAAGAGCAAGATTAGTTGTCAAAGGGTTTAGGCAAAGAAGTCGACTACTTTGATACATACTCACCAGGTCACAAGAATTACATCTATTCGATTGTTAATTGCTTTATTCAGCGTGTATGATCTTAAATCCATCAAATGGATGTGAAAACGACCTTTTAAATGAAATTGGAGGAAGAATTTATATGGAACAACTGAAGGGTTTATTGTCCACAGGACAAGAAAATAAAGTATGTCGACTTATTAAAGTCTTTGTAGCTGGACTTTAAACAAGCACCTAAACAATGGCATGCAAAATTTGACAGTAATGTTGTTAAATGGATTCAAGATTAATGAGTGCGATAAGTATATAGCGAAAATACTCCTAATCATGAGGTCATTGTTTGTCTATATGTGGATGACATGTTGTAAAAATAAAAATATTATTGACATAAATGCCACAAAGCGAAGTGCTATCGAATCATTTGATATATGAAGAAGACTTAGGAGTTGTAGATTTTATTCTAAGTATAAAAATCTACATAACTCCTCGAGGTCTAAACGCTATCACGGTCTATTTATATTAATGAAAGTACTTGACAAATTCAAGTATTTATGGAATTTCAAAAGAATTAAGCGCCCGATAGACTTAAACCTTGCTCTTGCGAAGAACAAAGGTGAGAAAGTGGGTCTCAAGTGGATTACGCTAAAGTTTTAGGATGTCTAATGTACATCGCCAGTTATTTTCGACCGGATATAAGCATGCGATAAGTAAATTGAGTCGATGCAGGTAATCCAAATAAAACGCATTGGATGGCAGTAAGGAGGACGTGTTTTGGGATATTTAAAACATACCCCGAAAATTTTGCTTTGCATTACAAAATTATCCGGCGATGATTGAAGGTTATGGTGTTTAAAATTGGATCACCGATTAGTAGAAAGCAAATCCTTTAGTGGATATGTGTTTACGATTGGTGAGGAGGCAGTGTCTTGGGAAATCTTCTACGAGCTTGCATCGCCAGTTTTCTCTGATAGGCATTTGAATTCATAGCTTTGGATAAAGCGGTGAAGAAGATTTGAATGGCTTCGAATTTCTTAGAAGATATTAGTTAAAAACAATAGTTAACTCGATAGGCATACATTGTGATAGTCAGCGGCTATCGGAAGAATTTGGAAGTGTTATGTACAATGGAAAATCTCGTCACATATGGCGAAGACATAACCTTGTTAGACAATTAATCTTTGGTGGAGTTATCTCGATTGATTACGTGAATTAAGATAACGTGTCGGATCCATTAGCAAAAGAGCTATCACAGAGTTAGTTGAAAAATCATCGAGGGAATGGGAGGCGTGGCCTAGGACAAATCATCATGGCGGTAACTCTACCTAGTAGTGATCCTAAGATCTAGGTTCAAGAGAAAACAAAGTTGTGTTTGATGGTCAAACATTGTCAAATTTATTAAATCCATTCTCATGATGAGACAATGTTCAGAAATAAGGATAAACCTAAAATGAAAGGTTTTTAATGATTTCTAAGTTTGACAGCAAAGATTGATCAAATGGTGTATTTACAGAATACACGTTTAGGAATCACCTATGTGAGTGTGAAGTGTGAGCCGCTTCAAGGAGAATAAAAGAAGGCCAGTTCTCTAAACACTCATGAGACCAGGCGGTGTTCATGGCTAAAACGAACACAACAATGAGAACCAGCGGATAAGAGTTAGTTGTGTGACTTATATTGTCTTAGTATACGCTAGTCGACGGTTGAAAATGTCGCATCTGGGTTAGCCCAGTATACCGATATATGTTCATTTCTGGAAAGTTCGAGAAACACACTTGACCGGATCACTGGCTAGTGCCCCAGTTGTGAATCGCGATTTTATCATGATTTTAAAGCTTGGCATTTCTCGTCATGTGGGGATTGTTGGGAATTATATATATATAATATATATATTTATTGGTGTGAATGGAAATGAGGGTTTGTTATCGCGTGGTCAGCTCGCTAGAACCATTGCAACTTTTCAGTTGCAGCAGTTTCATTCTGTTTTTCGAGTTCTTGTATCTTAGTTTCCTATAAATTCGACCTTGACGTCGCCAAAATTAGCAGAATTGGCATCACAAAATTCACGGTGCTCTAAATCCGTATGTCTTTTCTTCCTCTACGGGTTTGATAAATAAGCACTATACTTAAGTCTTAACTTTTGATTTTTTTTTTTTTTTTTTTTGAAATTTAGTTTGGGTTTGAAATACTATCATATCAGACTTTTTTTTCTGTTTAGAATTTGTCTATTGTTGATTTGCCATAATTTGAATATAGAAATGGTTTTTTTTTTTTTTTAAATTTAGTTTGGGTTTGAAATACTTATCATATCAGTTTTTTTTCTGTTTAGAATTGTTGATTTGCCATAATTTGAATATAGAAATAGCATTCTTTTTTTAAATTTTAGTTTGGGTTTGAAATACGATGCTTGAATCATACCCCCATGAGTGGTTTGCTACATGAGAAAAAAAATTTCTGATCTCTCTTAGTTTTTCATAATTATTGTTTTTACCGCCGGATTAATACTATTGACTACTTAATAATTTTTTCACTTTTTTTTGTTTTGGTTGCAGAGAAAAAGACAGAAATATCAGAAAATTTTGAAATTCAATAAGTAAATTTGTTTTGCTCTCAATTTCTTACTCATTTAAAAAAGTAAAGTTTGCTTTGCTCTCAGTTTTCTTTGCCTCCGTTGCTACTGCTACCATCCTTGTTGCTCCCGTTGCTCCTTTTACCACCCCCATTGCTACTGCTGCCACCCCGGTCTCCTATGCCAAAGCCTCTTATGATAAAGCTTACCATGTTGAGGAACCAAAGAAATAGATCCAACATGGGCTTTATATATGTGACGTAGAAGAAATCAACGAGTTTTTCTGTCTCTACAAGAAAACACAAAGATTTACTAAAATATCATAATATCAAAATACCAAGGAGCTTATTTGGCTACAAGAAAACACAAAATTTACTAAAATACCATAATATCAAAATACTAAGGAGCTTATTTGGTTATTGTTTTTCAAAACTATTTTCGAGGACACTTTGGAGACACAGAACTTCATTTTGGTGTTCTATGGATCCCCAGTTTTCAGACCAAAAAATGAATTAATTTGTTTTCCTGTTTGGTTTTTTTGTTTTCTTGTTTTTTTTAGAATAATCAACAGATTTTGAAAGCAGGAATCAAATATATCTTATTACCAAAAAAAATTTAGCATAGAAAGAAACATGAAACCCGAAGTTTCTGCAATACACGACTTGACAAAGATTCTTATTTTAATTTTTGTAGGGCTTTTTACCTTTTGTTGATTATTAGTAAACATAAATATATATTCTACGGGTAAATAAAAAAGAGCGTAAGCATTGGGGTAACGATCATATAGGAATAAAATTGAATGATAAAGTATAAGTAAGAGGTTACTTACTGATAGTACAATTCCGACCTCTATGCTGACTTTCAGAGCGGGGTGATCACCATCTGCAAAAATCATTTGGTTTTTTTAATTTTAGGAGTTGGAACCTAAGGAGGAGTACAAGTATAAAGCTTAATGTTATTTCCCTTCTAATAGGTGTAGATTGCAAACAAAAACTTTAATTCAACTATCAAAAACTTTAACAAGAATGAGGGTGAATGTCTGATATATATCCTGCACTGAGGAAACTCTAACAAGAATGAAGGTTGAGAGGACTTAGGCTGTATTCGACTAGTAATCAATTGTCTGAATATTAACATGCTTGGAGTCAATGCAAATTAAAAACCTCCTAGTAATAACATGCTTGGAGTAAATGCGTTAAAAAGCTCCTACCTCTTCTAGTTCTCACATGGGACCTCTTTATAAGACTAAGATTCCAGTGACCCAAACTTTTCTGTCAACTACTATAGCATAAAAGGACAAGAACCTCAACTTCAAAGTCATCACCCTTTTCACATTTTAGATATGTATTAAGCACCAAAGGAATACAACCAACCATGGCCCTAGCGAACATTTTCAAGACACAATAAAGAATACAATTAAACCTAACACAACCAAAGCCCTAAAAAGAATAGGCAGCCAAAAGTAAGCCAACCAGTCAAAAAAAAAATCATTCTGACATATTAAATGGGAGATGTGAAACACACTCCCTTGTCATTACATTTTAGCTTTATTCCATATGCCTTTGCATCAAGGGGGATCCATCGGAAGATGTGAAATGGGCATGCCAAATCATGTTGCTGCCTCGGTCTAGTGTCACGTATGAGAGTTACCTTTTTTGTTCAACAGCCCATCCATCAAAGTTAAATAAATCAAGTAAGGAATTGTTCATGTAGATGTGAATGGGCTGGCCCGGCTCAAATGGGCCAAGCCCATTAAGGCTGTGGGTCAAAATAGGTCGAGTCTATTGATTTACATCCCATTAGGGTTACAAGCCAAAATGTGTTGGGTCAATAAGGTCCATTGTCCATTTCAGGCCTGTTTTTTATTAGTCTATTTTGAATATGGGGGTTCTTGAGGATCAAAACAGGCATGATATTAAAATAGTATAAATAACAATCTTACAAATTTTACATATTTGTATAATAAAGTTTTCTTTGAAATACGGTCCAAGCCCTAATGACCATGCCTATATATGTTGTGGTTCTATTTGAGCTTTTATTTTCTTAGTCTGGGCCTTAAAAAATATGGGTCAAAGTGGGCTAACCAACAGCCCTGGCTATTATCCATCTCTACTTGTTGAAGTCCATGTCCACCTTACACATTGGACAACATCATAAATTGCAATGAAGTTCTTTTCATCCTATGCACAGAAGAAACCACATTCCAGACATAATTCCCTTTCAGGCCAAAGTTCAAAAAGGCAAAGAGGTGGTGTGCTCTTCACACAATTTTGTGTTTCTGCCTCAAGCTCCATATGAAAGACCAAATACACTGAAAAAGGGTAGTATACAACTAACTGACATCTCAAAATGCTCCCATAACAAATGAGCCTTCTGTCAGTGTTCTGGGTGCTCAATAGTCTCACTCCTCAGTCACATAAAGAGGAAATGCGCATCCGGACTAGTGATCTTCCCCTAGTAGCTACAGTTTCAAGACCTTGCCCTATGAGGCCTCCCACTTAAAAGAAAAGCCCCACTCTTAGCGAAAACAAGGAGTTCCAAATTGACCGAACAGGGAAGACACCGTTTTATTGATTTCCAAATTGGAATTCAATAACTCGTACATCAGTTTTATTGAGTAGTTGCCAGCTTTGTTCTCCTTCCAAATTATCTTATCCTCATGTATGCTGCCAGGCTGCTGAATGATATGTAATAAGTTCTTTACCCTCCATCATTTAACCATTAAAAGATCTAGCAGAGGATCCTCCTCATCCTCCCTCATATTGTCCCAAACATCCCTCAACTTTAGCCTCTTTATTTGACAGTAGATTAAACCCCACACCGTAGTCTTTCAAAACTAATCCTCTACAGCCTTTCCAGTAAAAAACTGTGTTATAATAGTCTCCAATTCTTTCTTGATTTATTTCCACAAACCAATCCTAGAGCAAACAAGGCATGCTAACAAAAAAAGAAAAAAAATAACTATTTATTAAAATTTTATATGAATTAGAAGAATTTATTGCATATTCATAAAATTTTATAAAATTTACTCTACTAACCCATACTTCATGTCTCAATGTCCTACGGTCAGAAATGATGTTCTCAACCGTTACGCCTTTGTTTGGCCTCAACGTCTTTTTAACTAACTCAATTGACTACGTGGTCTTGATCCGGCATTTGCAGGGAGTGTAAACCCAGCTAATATACGTCTACGGTCTGCAGGAAAGAACAAAATACCTTAACCAAATATGATAAATGATTACGCAACTTTGTTCAAGGCTGATATGAAATACTTTCACTCAGAGTGCGACATAAATTGGCAACCTAATATGATAAATGATTATGCTACTTTATTCAAGGCTAATATGAAATACCTTCACTCGGAGAAAGGCAATAACAGATACTTTGTATCTATCTCTGATAACAAACATCATATTCCACTCTAACATTTAGTTCTTGTAACTTTCGTATGCAAGGCACTCGATCAACATATGGATTAACTGGATGAAGACTGGGTAGTTTCAAAATCTTCTTAAAAAGTTTGCCTTTCTTCGATGATAGGTATTTTCAGGACCAGGAACAAACCCAGTGGATTGCAGCGAATGGAAAGAAAATAAAAATTATATTTCAATTTTAAGAATAAAAAAATTGGCACTTATAACCTACAATATAATGTATTGTACCTCGATCCCTGAGCGTTGTCACTGTAACAGCGGGATGTGGTGGTGAGATGTTGCCCATAACCCATAGACATCGCAGTAAAATCAGGGGAGTGTCGGTATTGGAAAAAGTGTGGCATTGGGCATCAGTACTAGAACCCATTGTTGTAATCTTGGGCATCTAATCATATGAGAATGATATCCTTGAGTTAATGTTGCCAATTTAATTTTAGGACATTCTCTTTGCCAAGTCCTCTTGTATCCCATTCACACATACAGCATAATTTTTTCCATTAATTCTTCTGTTTCTCTTTAGCTTAGAAACTAATTCAGAAGATCAAATAGATGTTTGGCTTCTGGTAATAAATAAATAAATGATGCTGTCAAAATAACAATAGATTTTTTTTTTATAGGCAAACGAAGAAATATATTAGAGAGAAAACGAAGTCAAGCAAGCAACCTTGGACCGTATACAGGAAGTATACAAAGGGAGCCCGACAAGCCTGAACAAAAACTTACCAGCCCACCGAACATGCTAAAGAATACACAAAAGTGAGATAGGTGATGAAGGAATTTTTCAGCTTATTAGGAAAAAAATTGTCATTGTCGAGACATACATTTCTTTCCTTCAGATATGAAAAGACTAGAGTGTAAGCCTTCCACAAATTTTTGTTTCCTAATAGGAAAAGTTATTAGAGCCACCATCAAGTCATTAACCTGAAAAGCGATTGATCCATTCCTATCCCGAGGAAAAGGGCAGCAATAACCCCGAACTAAGGGCGGTGAAATGAAGTAGGTGGTCTAAGTTTTCCTCGTCTTCTTTGCATAGAGGGCATCTGCTTGCAAGCTGAAAACCCTTTTTTTAGCTGATTCATAGTCGGTACCTTTCCCCATCAAACCTCCTATGTGAAAACACTCGCTTTAGGGGACACACAATTGTTCCGTGGAGTGCGCTAGTAAAACATGTACACCATCACCTATTAAGTGCATGTAGTTTAGCTGGCGTGCGGCCTTTGTTGTCCACTAACCAAAAAATTCTATCCTTCTCCCCTTGGAAGACTTTTCTGCTGCTAATAAGACTAATTAGTCTCTGAGTTTCTTCCATTTCCAAATCATTGAAAGGTCTAATAAATCTCAGGTTCTACCCTCCTCCCCCCGTGGTTTCCCAAACCTCTCCCACTGTGGCCCCTTTTGAAGCAGCTACAACATATAGCGTTGGGAAAGAGACACAACGGACTCTCCCCACACCATCTATCTTCCCAAAATCTAATACGACCCCCATCACCAACCATGAGTTTGCACTTTTGTTTAAGTTGTTGAGCTTCTTTTCTATCCTTCCTGAGCCCACCCCATTTACCCCTTGGCTCCAGGGAACCATCCTCCATCTTCTAGCCCATATTTTAATTTATCAAGTCCTTCTAAGAGGTTGTCCTCCACAGCCGACCTCGATTCCACTTGCCAAGAAGGATTTGTTTAGATTCTTGGACCTTAGATGTCAAGCTCTCCTCCCTTTTTGTTGGTACACACAGTTTCCCAATTCACTAAGTGGATTTTTTTGTCCAAGTTACCCCTACCCCACAAGAAGTCCTGCTGGATTTTCTCAAATCCGAACTTTACCCCCTTTGGGATTCTGAACAAAGACATAGTGTAGACAGGCCAGTTAAAGTATGTGATTAGAGTCAATCTTCACCCTTTTGAGATATAATGCATCTTCCATAAAGCTAGCTTCTTTCTAAATCTTTCCTCCACCCCATCCCGGACCTATAGGGAATTTCGCCTCATACCTAAGGGAAGGCCAAGATAAGTGAAGGGCAGAACTCCTATCTGCTCCAATTCAAAAGCGAACTTGTCGGTACCACATCACCGATGAAACCCAATATTAGCTCTTATCTAGATTGATTTTTGTAGAGATTGCTTGAAACCATAACAAGGTCCAATTGAGGTGTCATTGGCCCGATCCCATTGAGTCACTCTGAAACAGTGTATCATGCGCATAAAGCAAGTGGGCAATCCACATTCTTCATCATCTCTCTTCATGGCCAAAGCTTGAAACCCCAACTGACCTTGTCTACGAGGATGGAGAAAGCTTCCATGCGATGACAAACAAATCTCTGAGACGGTGGATCTTGCTTGCCTCGACCCTGCAGTGTTGTCAAAAAAAAACACGGTGGGCTACCATTAATCCGGTTGACCCATAACCCCAGTAGTTTTGAAAACCTTTATAATCGTTCCAATTGACTTGATCATGGATTTTTCTATGTCCGACTTGCTGCTTACCCCTTTCTCCTTCCTTTTTAATCATAATATCTATGCTTCATTCACCATCGGAGGCATCCACGGTTGTCTTCCTTGACAGCGTTTTGAGCTGTTATCAATTTATGAATTAACCTTTTTAATGTTGCAGGACTTTATTCAAAGTTTATACAGCTCCCCGCGAACTGATAGGCACATAATCTGAGTCCTCCCACCCCTCCTTTTTCGAGATCATGACTAGGAATCCCACTCATCTCAAAGTCTAATCAACATGTCCTTCACTCATCTCTCTTCCTTAAAATACCAAAATTGATATGAACACATGGTTTCTTCTAAAAATGCCTAAAATTGACCTCATCAATAATTACGGAGATGAGAGGAACTATAGTCTAAGTTTGCACCTTGTCTGAAACAATCGTACATGAATTGCAGCCATCATTGTGCATAAGTAGACACAATGTCTTACTATTTAAGATCACTAAGGCTGGATTGGTATTGAGATAGAATAATCTTACTATAAGGAGCTAGGTGCATCGAATCTAAAGGAAGATGAAGATTCAGCTAGGAATCCTGCTTGATTATCATGGGAATAAAGATATGGCCATGTTTGTTTTTCTTTGAAATCTAGATCAATAAAACAAAAAGTCAAAATTCAGTTGTTGTTTTCATTTCTTTTCTTATTTTGTATGTACTAGTGTATGCTTTATATATATATATTAATTGATAAAAGCGTATATTGAACAAAAGAAGTAGGTTCTGAGAAGTACCACAATTGGTATACAAAGGGAGCAGAGAAGAGGAAAAAGACGACGAAATGCTTCTGAAATGAGAAAACAAACCAGTCAAAAAACCAAGGACGAAGCCCCTGAAACACAGGCCCCTCGACTTGTAGCCACCACTGCAAGAAACCTATAAGTGAAGAATCTCTTCACCTATATACAAACTATTCCAAATCCACAAGTTATAAACAAAAGAATGCTTTAGTTTTTATACATCTACGGTCCCATCTCTAAAAGCTATACGATTACACTCCTTCCTGCTTGTCGAGATACGAGAACATATTTCCACATGTTTCTTCTCTTTTTTCCAACAAAAGAACCCTCCCAGCTAAGTATAGCATCCTTAACAGTTTTGGAAAAGACCTAAGAGAAGCCGACTAAGGAGAAAAAGAGATCCCAAAGGTGGATGACCATCGGACAGTGTAACAAAATATGTTCGGCATATTCTCATCATTACGAGAGATAACGCGATTGGGAGGTGCCACCTCTTTGGGCTTGTCCAGGTTAAAATCTTACCCAGTGCTCCCACATGCAAGGGTTGCTTTGGTGGAACCTGATACGCAGGCTGCTAATGGGAAACAGGGGAGTTACCCTCGGACTTAGCACTTTGTGACCTCACGGCGAAAGAACAACTGTGGGCTCTTCAGGAGATCTTATCTAACTCAGGGACCACTTTTCTTGCACAAAGATTAAGAAGGGCCATAGCGATACTTCGGTCATTAGAGTCTCTAGATAGATTAAGTTTCGATTGCCATTCCCCAGTTTAGTCCCGACATCCACCATAGTCTGGTTGTTAAATGCTTTAAAATGTCGAAAGAATGAAATGAGTGTCTAAGAGGAGCGATTCTACGAGGATCGACGGAACCTTATCCTAGTCTTGAATTTACCAACAATAAATCTCCAATTCTCTTAAACCCAGCTGGATTCTTTAGGAATCTCCTTTTGAAAAGCCTACCCCAGACCAGACTTCATGAGCTTTTGACGAAGCCCTGCAAGCCATACTTGAATTAATGAGAGTTTCCAGTCGGTCCTATGAAGCGAACCTCAAATCCGTGCAAATTGACTTTCTCGGGCTATGTCGCCACACTCTTTTCAAAGCAGGACCGTCCCGATTAACGAGTGAGCCTTCCTTTCCACAGGCTTGCCCTGTGAGAAAACATCTTTGCAGCTTTTCCAATCTTTTGGTAACAACACTCGACATTCAGATAAGGGAAATTTGATAGAAAGGCAGGCTAGCGACAATGCTCTTTATCAGGGTGAACCTCCCTCCTTTTGAGATGAAATTTCTTTTCCAATCTCTTGTGTATTTTTTCCTTGATACTATCCCAAATAGCCACATACTTGTGGGCAACTCCCAGGGGTAAGCCCAAATAAGTGGTTGGGAGGTGCCCCGATCCAAACGACCCGGTTGGCGGCCCGGGGCATCTGGAGATTTTCCACGGCCCCAGCCCGGGATCTTCGCTCTTGGCCCGTTGATTTTCTTTGAGAAACGCGGAGCCAGGTTGGCCCGAGATATAAGTTGATGCCTTTAAACTTCTGAGAAAATGATCATATCATCGCATAAAGGGGAGATGAAAAATGCTAAAAACAACCCCCTCCCTTCCTTTGATACAACAACCCGAAATGAAGCCACCGGTCATAGCTCTTCTAAGGAGAATGCTCAAAACCTCCATCCCCAAAATGAAAAGGTAAGGGGAGAACGAGTCTCCTTGCCTTAGACCTTTTGAGCTAGGAAAGCACAGTCGAACCCCATTATTGGAAGCAGAAAATGGCGTGGAGCCTGCTGGATGATCCATAATCCATTTAATTGCAAAGCCATACAGCGCATGATCTTTATAAGAAACTACCAATTTATATCGTCAAAGCTTTTCCTATGTCAAAGTTTGCATATCACAACCTTCTCTTTCTTTGCCGGTGATCAATGAGCTCTTTGCAATAGAAAAATTTATGATTTGTCGCCCTTCCCTGAAAGCATTTTGGCCTCGGAGACAACTTTCCCCTTTTGAGACAGGTTGCTTGACACCTTTGCGAATTTATAAAAACTCCTAAAGAGCATGGGCTGAAATCCGCTAAACCACCGGCATCTCTCCGCTAAGGGATCAAAAGCGAATGTGGCATTCAAACTTTAATAAAAGTTTCATTAGCATGGAAATCACGCATCTACATGATTTCACCTTTGACAAAATACGAGAGGCTGCAGAAGCGATGGAGAAGCCATCGGGGCGAACTGTCCCCATCCATTTCATTTAGAGCAGTGAAAACCTCCTCCTCCCTAAAAGGCAACTCCAGGCTACTGGTCTCTTTAGGGCTCATAGTGGAAAAAGGCAACCCGTCTATCTCTGCTCTCCAAGCCATCTCATCAGAGAGCCAAGCCTAAAAGGCATCGGAGATCCCCTTTCTAAGCTCAAGCTCATCAAAAATCCAATCACCATTGATTTTGAAGTGAGCTATGGTGTTCTTCCTGAAATGGGAGTTGGCCATACGATGAAAAAAACCAATGTTTCTATCACTTGCCTTCAACCAAGTTTCTCTCGATTTGCTCGGTGGATTTCCTCGAGAGTAGCCAGCGCAGAAAGGAGTCTTTTGCCTCTTTCTGCGCCTCGACTTCCTCAGTCGACTCTCTAACCTCCTCCCACAGTCCAGTCTTCACCTAAGAGAGGGTGTTTTTTATTAGATCTAACCTGCAGAAAACAATCTCTATTCCATGTCTTGAAGCGAATTGACTCCTTTTTAAGTTTTACGGAGAGAAATGTAACTAAATGATCCTAGAAAAGACATCCCTTGCACCCAACCTTCCATCATGTCCTAGAATCCCTCAGCTACCCAACCACATATTTTGGCGGAAGGTGTCGCCTAAGTCTCATTCCCGAAATCGGAAAGAGGGAACATGATCATATGTGAGCTGGAAGCTTGATAGAGACCACATTACCATGATTGTCATCTAGTCTTTAGAAACCAAAAACCTATCCAGGCGAGCCAGGTTTTGGTTTCAGAGACCCCCACTCCACGTGCAATCACCCCCTAGAAGAGGGAGATCAATTAGTTCCAATTCATCAATAAACTCTGAGAATTGCCTCATTGAGTGGTTCAATCTTCATATTTGTTTCACTCAGGGGAAATAGACAACATTGATCCCATATACGCAAGGATCCTCCTGCCCTCTTGTAATTTTCAGTTCTTCCTAGAGAAGAGGTCCAGCCATCTAGAAAGAGAGGACATAGACACCCGAGAAAAGCCAGGCTCGCCCAGTTATCCTTTTGAATCTGAGGGCGAGAAAGAGTCCACCTCATATCAAGCAACTTCGAGCTTCTTTTATCCCAAACCCTTAACACTCACTCTCATGAGACCTATGGCATCCGAGCCTCCCAACGAGAATTTGCATGTGCAGACTCCTCTGTCTGTCCAGGCATAAAGCGCATCTTAGTCTCCTAGAGACAAAAAAGGTCCAAATTTTAAGACCTCAAGAGCACCTTGACCACCTTCCTCTTAGAGCCATCATACGCTCCCCAAATATTTCAGCTTAAAATCTTTAAGTTCATAGGTAAACCAATTTTCCCCCCTTTGCGGAATTTGATTTTCCACGAGAACTACTTCCCCTTTCGTAGTTGACCACAAAATCAAGCCTTTTTAGCTCTCTTTCAAACTTAGTTCTCCATCTATTCTTTAGTGAGAATCTTCTCCCTTTTGGAACGTAGTTTCTAGAAGAATTTGAGGATCTCCTTCTCCATCTAATGGTGAAAAAAAGCCCAAATTCTTGAAAGTCTCAAATTTGCTTTGATTTCAATCAGAGTTGCCCACATCACGGGAGACGACACGACTATGCCACTCTCTTGAATTGCCTGCACTCCGCGGGGTCGGGGCTTCTTGGGTTGTCAAACACCTTGACAGCTAAGTCCTCACTTGAGAACCCTAGTCTTAGAATCCTTTAAAAATCACGTCGAGTCGGGTTCAGGCGGCAAGATAACAAACATTTGGGAACTCTCTACGGGTTCGAGGCAAGCGGGCCCCCGAGGCAAGCAGGCTCCTCAAACGAAATTACAGCCAAAAACAAGAGGAGGAGATTTCTCATACCTGTCATTTTCCATATCCAAGCAAGGGCCAGAGATGGGCTCATGAAGCGTGGATATGAGGTTCTCTAGAAAACATGGGTCCATATCGGCGAGACGTGGAAGGCCCGACTGAGACGAGGAAGACTCCTCCCAAGGCCCGGGCGGAGTCGACACTTGAGGGTTTGGGCTCTCGAAAAATCCTCTTTACATTTGTGGATCAAGAGGTCAGGGCGAGTTCAAACCCGCTCGAATTCCAAAGACCAGCAGCATCGGGAGATGTGTAGGACACAGAGTCGAAACCACGAGTTAGGCGTCGGATCTTCGACTACGAGCCCCCATTCACGTACTCGTGTGGTGCTCGATTGTTGAGGCACATAACCCTGACCACGTGCTTAATGGCTCGTGTGGTCCCTTCATCTTCCTCCCTTTGCCCATCCTTACTGAAAATCATAAGATCCCTTGCCTACAAGACAATGGTAACAGGTGGAAATTCCCACCAGAGTTGGATCTTCCAATTCATCCCCCTCCCGTCTTGATGACTTGACACATGTGAATATTACTCAACATCCATAGGTGGGCCCATTGAAGCTTTGAAAAGTCTAGTACATTTGTTGGCAACAATGAGCCCCATGGCGTCTCCCCTGACCTTTTTAGTTGTTTCTCCCATAGAAAATAGGAGGCGAGAATAATCTCACCCATACTTCTTTTGGAGTTTTGGAATTTGAAGAGCAACCCTGGTTGAGCTTCCATCGACTAAGATTTATCCTAAAAGAGGAAATTTTTCTTTCACCTTTCTGCAAGACCCTCATCACTTCCCCCTTCATCGAGCTCCCGAGAGAGTTTCTTCTCTCATTAGCTAGGCCACGTATTTTCGGTCTCAAACTTGTTTCATCTCCTTCCCTGCTTTCTCCAATTTGAGAATGTCCCTACCAAGCACCAGTCCATCTAATCAAGGGTTTTGGCACGGTCCTTTTCCTTAAAATCCACCTCTGCCTCGTCTTCTAGGGTAGGAGATTGCTGAAGAATCTCTGCAAAGGATCTACATGTCGTTGGAACTTTCGCCCCAGAAGGCATCTGCTTTGGCTTTCTCTTCTTTTCCTCCATCTCTGTGTCTCTTCTCTTCTACATCTCCAAGCGTGGCTGAACTCCCAACTCACGCAGCAGATTTGCCATTTCACGCCAACCTCTACCATTTCTCCCTCCTTTCGGCACAAAGATGGAGAAGTTTTTCCGGCCTGCATTGGTGACTTTCAAACTAACAAAAGGGCCAACGTGATTCCCGTCTTTAGTCATTTGATATCTCCTGCCCTCCTCCTTCCAACTCCATACCCATTGTTCTCCTTCGTGTCTAAGAAGCTTCTTTCTATCCCCTTCAAGAAGAACCCTAAGCCGAAGGAATCCATCCACTTTTGAAAAGAAAATTTTCTTAACTTTCTCGATTACCCCTCGCATCGCCCCTTTGTGCCGCTCGAGGTCCACTGCGAACAACTTTGACTCGATGGGGAAGCTTCTTGCCCCACTTCCTTTCTGTCGGCGTTGGGAACGCAGATTTTCTTCCTTTCTTGCCCGACTACATATATATATATATATATATATATATATATATAAATATATATATATATATATATATGTATCTTTATGCATGTACATATATAAGAGAAAAGATTTAAAAAGTGACCATTTATTAATCTGTTTTCTACATGGTACTTTATTATTAATGCTCTTTTTGTTGTAAGGCCGTTATTAATATTTTACTTTACTAGTGACTATTACTGATGTTACGGTATGCTCTCCGATTATAGGAATATGAACCTGCAAATGAACTAAAAATAACTTCTCAAAATTGCATAAACAATTTACTTTTTGTGTAGAAAAAATTCATATACAAATAGGCGACTAACAAAATAGGAGTCACGTAAAGAACCACAAAAAAATAAAAAAATGATGGATGTATTCTCAGTCATGCAAACCATTGTCCAATCAAGGATTAGTGCATCTAAAAAAGCGTTGCAAACAAACAATCATGCACTGTTTCAAAGATTTACAGATCATGGTCTTGAGTCAACTTCATTAATAAACCAACTGTAATGAATAAGCAAATAAGAGGGACATTCTTCTAGTAATTCAGTGGCTTATGCCATATGTTCGATTAAATAAAATTGTAAGACATGTGGTTCTAAAGGATCATCCCTTTGTGCGTCAAAAAATAGATTTGCCATCCAAGTTGAAAAACTTCACATGAATGTTATACACAAACTATAGTCAATCTAAAAATAAAAATATTCAGCCATCACCAAAAAAAAAAAAAAAGGGCGGGGGGTGGTGTTGGGGTGTTGGAGAGAAGCCTTGACATTATTCTTCAAAACAATGAAAAAATGAAATGTCATTTAATTGAGCACAAAATAAACTCAGATATCATCTGCAACAACCCTAAGGGGTAGCCAGTTTGTCTGGGCTTAGGTTTGTGACCATTGCTTAGGTTTGTGACCCAATGGTCACCAATTCAAACCCCTTAGGGCCACTAGAGCATTTAACCCCTTCATGCCACTGGAGGATTTATGCATCATTAACTTCAGGACATGATGGGATTAGTTGAGGTTCAGACAAGCCAGCCCAAAAACACAGTTATCAAAAAAAAAAAACCTCTGCAGCAACAAGAAAAGGATTTTAAAGCGATTAGAAATTCTAAGAAAGAGCTTCGCTTCCAGAATCCTAATGAGACCTTTCTTTTGCTACTCTTTTATCAAAGTTTATTTCCTAAGCATGCATCCAAATTTTTTACCTAATTCTTCTTTTGATAATTGCTTCAAACATTGATAAGATGATACCTATAGTTACCTTTTCCACAAATTTCTACACGTAGAATTTAAATGAGATCTTCCAATTTCTAATTTTACAGCATAGCTTTTGTGCACCTTTGTGTGCTGCCCTTATATGAGCAGTCCATGATATAGTTTTGCATGCCCATAAAATAAATTTTAAAAATCAGAGAAAGAGCTTGAAACACTGCTCCGAGCTCTCTGTTTGAACTTACCTGGTTTTACGATGGGCAAGGTTGCACAAAGAAACAAGATGGTGGTTTGGTTGTTCTATCATGTTTTCTTCTTCATTTTCCCATTTGTGTGGTTTGGTTGTAACCCTCACACTTGATGAGATACATCAGTCATGCTCTTGTTTCCAAGTTTCCAACTACATCTTCAATCCGTGTGAAAAATGGACATCCTATAGTCCCCAGTCAAAAAAATACACTTGAAAATAAAATTTGTTCGCCGTGGAATTTTTCTAAATCAGGAAACAAAGAGAATCCATTATAACTAGACTGGTCTCTTTATAACATGTTTTCCATTCATATTACTGAGATGAAAGAAAACGAGAAATGGCGTTGGTAAATTATTTCACTGGGCACAAACCACCCGGATGGAGGCACGAAAGCAAAATTTAGCAAAACCCCAAAATAAACTCTCAGAGAAAAGGGGTTCCAAAGCAGGAAGCAAGAAGAATCAATCCAGCAGTCAGCCCAATCATTTCAGCCGTAATCAAATCTAGTACCGAAACCATAACCACCAAAAAAGATAAAAATTAAAACTAAAGAATCTACACATCAACAAAAACCACAATGGATGATAGAAACAATAGAAAAAACACTCACCGGCTCAGAGCAGCCAGTCGAAACCGGACCCATAGTAACCTCGCCCGACAGCAGTTTCCGCAGTCGCGACGGTAAGCTCGATCTTAGGGTTGCCCATCTCACCTCAATCTACTTTCAGAGACTGCAAACAAAATCCAAAACCCCAAAAAAATAAACAACATAAAACCCCAAAACAAGTAAAGCCCAGGTTAAGCAAACAAAAAAAAAAAATTCAGAAGACCAAATCAGGGCTTCGATTCAAGAAAGATCAAAATAAGGATAGCGAAAAAAAACCTGGCTATTGAGAAGAATAGCAATGGATGCTTTTTTGCATCAGAAGAAGAAGAAGACGGAAGAGGTGAACGGCGCAACAGAAGTTCGCTTTCGCTATGGATTGCTCTCACTCTCTCCGCTTCCACTAGTGGTAGGTCTTTAAACTAGGCGGTTCGCACCTGCTTCACCACCTTTTTTGTGTATTTTTCTTTTCTTTTTTTTTTTTCTTCGTTTTTCCCGCTTTTCTTTTCCAATAATATTAATAATAAATAATTATTAAATCCAATAATATTTATTAAAATAAGTAGTAATATTTGTTAAAGGATTATATCTAATAACAAATTTGAATATCACATTTTAATTTATCAAATTGTTTATATTCTAAAATATTGGTTTTGTTGAAAGATAAAGAATAGATAAAAGAGATAATAGAGATAATTTAAGAAAGAAAGCGTATTTTGTTCTTATAAGCCTATATATATATATAGTGTTACAGTCGATTATCTAGTAATAATTATTCGCTAGGTAAATGTGTAGTCATTCACAGTTATCAGTGAATCATTTATAATTCACTGAATGGCCAAATCTGACTAGATTGTTAGTGTCTTGCGTGATTAAAAGCGCTAGATAAAACTAATGGAACAAAGAAAAGCATTGGAAGAAGGGAAGAATACGTTATCTAACATCTTTATTCATACTCCCCTGGTAGTGACATGACTATATTGTCTTCCCAACTTTTGAATTTGAAGATCTTTAAAGTTGGCCCCGTAATCGACTTGTAGGCTAAGTTTTTGAATGTTCGAATACGAGCTTTCAGTAAATAAATCTACTAGATTATCATTGGACCTAGTTGTTGCATATCAATTTCACCATCTTTTTTAAGTTCATGAGTGTAGAAGAACTTTAGTGAAATGTCTTGGATTCGATCAGCGCTTTAATATATCGCCGTTTGATTTGCATGTCACGTGCGGCTTGTTGTCTTCATATAATGCGTTGGATTATTCTTAATAGAAGATAATCCACATGATTCTCAGAATGTGTTGTATCATTGATCTCAACCAAACGCGTCTCTGCAAGCTTCATGCATGTAGTATTTGAATGATTAGGAAGTGGCCACATCCGTTTGTTTAACTTATCTCGGGATATTGCGAGTATTTCCATAAGTAAATATATATCTTGTTTATGTCGAGCTTTGTGAAAGTGCGAAAGATATCCTACATCTACTGCAGCCAGTAATTGTGGTTCACACTTTGGAATAAAATAATCTCATGTACTTGTCCACGGAGATATCTCTACATATATGTTTGATTCCATTCGGTGTCTTTTAGTTGGAGTTAAGTGTATCTTGCTAATAAATTAAGCGAAAGCGATATCTGGTCAGTATAATTTATAGAATACGTTAATGCACCAAAGATATAAGATCTTGACTTGGGTTAAGTAACTCTGTTTGTTTTGGCAGTTGATCTTTGGTTGACTGCAGTGACCTAACAACCATGGGGGAACTAAGGGGGTGTGATTTATCCATATAAAAACGCTTCAGGACTTTTTCTGTATATGATGATTGATGAATCAATACACCATTCAAGCAATACTTGATTTGCAAGCCGAGACGATATCTTGTTTTCCCAAGATCTTTCATCTCAAATTCCTTCTTTAAATAGTTGGCTGTTTGATAGGCTCTTGAGAGTCCCGATCAAATTTAAATCATCATATCTTTGCTATTATTGCCAATCCATTTTTTGTTTTCTTGATGAAAACACATGGACAAATTGAATTATTCACATATCTTTTTTTGAGTATATACTGGCTTAAACGATTATACCACATTCGACTAGACTGTTTAATCAATATAAAGATCTTTGCAACTTGATTGAATACATGCTCCGTGGTTTTGAATTCATTGCTTCAAGTAATGTGAATCCTTCAGGGATTCTCATATATACATTAGCATCTAGAGATCCATATAAATATGTTGTGACTACATCCATCAGACGCATATCCGGTCCTTACAGGCCTTAAACTTATCAAATATCGGAATGTGATTGTGTCCATTACGGGAGAATATGTCTCCTCATAGTCAATTTCAGGTCTTTGTGAGAAACCTTGGGCCACAAGGCGTGCTTTATATCACATTATTTCGTTATTCTCATTTTCCTTGCGAACAAAGACCCATCGATATCCAACAGGTTGTATATTTGTAGGTGTTTGAACTACTGATCCAAATACCTCTCGTTTAGCCAGTGATCTTAATTCTGTTTTGATTGCTTCTTTCCATTTTAACCAATCGTTTCGATGTCGACATTCATTCACATTTTGCGGCTCTTGATCTTCATCATTTCTTATGATATTCATAGCCACTTGGAAAGAAAAAGCATTATTTATATGGGTAGTATTTCGATCCCATATTCTTCCCTCATGTATATAATTGATAGAGATCTTTTCATTGTTATGTACCAGTACATCATTAAGAGATAACTCTTTGACTGGTGCCTCTGCAGGGGTTACTTGTTCATCGACTTGGGACCTTGATTTATATGCTTTTGAGTCACTAAATATAACACTTTTCCTTTTTCTAAGATTGTGTCTTTGGAATAATAGGTCTTCGGGTTTTAATCGTGGCTTAGAGTTCATTTGTCATCTTTTGCTTTGTAATTTTCCTATTAGGATTTCAATCCTCGTTGGGATATTTGAAGCCATGATATGTGATTTTGTAACTTTTGTTGAATCAATAAAAGCATCAGACAATTGATTCGCAAGACCTTGTAAATGAATTATTTTAAGACCTAGATTCAGTTGCTTTGCTCTGAGGATCAAGGTGAGATAAAGATGACTCATTCCATGTAATTTCTACGCCATTCTTGCGGAATTGGCTTATCTCCCCTAATGGCGGAAAAGATTTTCATCAAAGTGACAATCACACCGTCGGCGATAAAAACTTCCCAAGTAAGAGGCTCGATATAATTTATAATAGATCTGGTGAAAGCGATATAAATACCAAGGCGGCGTTGAGGACCTAGCAGGTCGATATGTGGGGGCAATTGGAACATAAACGAGCAACAAAACTACGCCAAATGCGAAATATTAGGTTATGCCTTTAAGCGAATGTAATGGTGATAAATCGTGATTAGTTTGTAGGGCGAGAAGGAGAATTAAATTTGCGGCATATATAATAGCATGTCCCAAATGCGGAGTAAAGGCTAATTTGGTTTCAAAGTAATGGTCTGCAATCGATTACGGGCGTTTGATAAAAGGTCGGCCAACCCGATACGAGGAATGAACATGAGCAACAGGATGTTGAACATCTATACCAATAGACATACAATAATCAAAGAATGTTTGAGATGAGAATTCACCAGCATTATCAAGACGAATTGTCTTTGTAAAACCTGAGAAAATTCTAATTTTCTAAAAAAATGAGTAAAATCGTAATTTTGGTAAAAATCACGAAATTTTCTAGATCTCGGATGGCAAACGGACTTATTGGGTTGAATCGTCTGCGCCAAAATATAGCTACCCGCGTGAATTCAAGTCGAGATTAGAACCCGATCGAAATTTCACGTTTTTCGAGGCAGGTGTCGGGTGCCATAAAACGGCTTGTGAGAGACATGCGATGTGACAAAAGTCACCTACTACATGTACCCATGTGACACATGTTTCATGATTAGTGATAGGATGAGATGAATGACTTAGATTAAGCCAAGTGTCAAAATCCAACACTTAAAGGGACATGATGAGAATTTTGGAAATGTTAAATGAATAAAGACAAAATAGCAATAGTTTTCTTCTCCAAATGGAGAAAATCGTGATGAAAGAAGCATTTTGGGATTACAGAGAGAAAGAGTGCCTTATCTCTAGATTTTCCGCCATTCGGACCTTCGGTTCGCTTCTGGCCAAGAAATAAAGTTGTTCTACGCGGCGAGGGCTACGCGTGGACACCGATTTGGTGGAATTCCGACAACTCCAAGAGGTAAGGGTTTTCTCCTACTTGTGTTATTATTTGGCTAAGAGCCATGTGAATGGTTAGGGATATTCTGATGCTTGATTTAACCGTAATTTCGATTTCAAAACATTTGAATCGAGTGGAGAAAATCTCTAAATTGTGTGGTCGTGAGCGATTACTTGACTCGAGGGTTTCAACATTCACGTGATTCAATTGTGATTTTGTGTTGTTGAGGTGATTTCAAGAGCAGATTAGCTGTATTTTGCTAATTAGCTCATGTGAGCTAATTTTGATGTTAATAATGTGAGATTTAATAACATAGTTAGTGAATTAATTATGGTAATATATACATGTTTTATATATTAGCATGAGTTGGGATTGGCATAATGCGTTATATGCAACAGGGACACCCTAAGAATGTGAGGTAAGTGTATGACATGAAAGAAAATAAAAAGGAAAAATGTTTGTAAAAGGAATTTTGACGGAATATTTTATGGAGAATTGTGTTGGGAGATTGTCCAAACAATTCACGTCGGAGGGGCCCATGAATTGTTTAGGAAGGTTATCGGCAGTTCGCTCGAGGTAGTCAGTATGTTTCTGAATCTCGGTAGTAAGTTTCAAGAATAAAAAGCTTTTGTTTTGAAAACTGTGATTTTACTCGCATATTTGGCTTAGGCATGTGTGAGGGAGTCGGTGAGGACTCGAGACATGGGATTGGGCATGTAGACATTCAAGTAAGATCATGTATTTGCTTGAGTGTGTTTGTTTTTCCATGACATGTGCACTTAGGTGGGGAGTAACCTATGTAGGAAATTTTCACTACTGGGCATTGCTCACCCTGTCGAGGGATCATTATTTCAGATACAGGGAGTGTACAGAAGGACGACGCTCACTAGAGGCCACGTTTAGAAGAAAGTCGGGTTGTGGCTTTGGTAGAGACTTTTGTATAACATGTATTAGAAATTGTACATTTTAATATATGTTGCATAAGGAGTAATTTATTAACTCTTGAACTATTGTATATAGTTGATGTATTTTGTGAGTATTGATGCAGGGGCCCAAGTGGCCATTATTTTACTCGCATGTGGACCCTGTATGGTCATTGTTAATTGTTAGGGCGGGTTTGTACCTTGGGTAGAGTTTCGTACCGGGACTCTACCCGATTTTCGTGAGTGGTGTCAGTTTTGAGCATCCGCAGTATTCAACGAGGTTGACGGGTTGTCAACGAGACACCCCGGTTTTGGGGTGTCACAGTCTTGATAGGATGATTAGGGAATTATGCTCCAAGTTGAATTATTTGAGTCAATAATCTAGCAAAGACAACATTTCTACTAGAAAGAAGGCATACGAGACCGTTGAGTGGACGCGTCAATTTAAACCATAAAAATACTTGGGTTACTAGGTAGGTGAATAGGCCCATAAATATCCCCTTGAATACGTTCTAGAAAAGCGGGGGATTCAAATGTAACATTAGTAAAAGATGGTCTATTAATTAATTTGCCTTTGGAACAAGCAGCACAAGTATAACCATCAGTTACTAAAAATTTATGCAGCACATTGTGGATGCTCATTAGAATTTTTGAACTACTCTGACGCATCATGGAATTAGGAGATGCCCAGTCGTTTCATGCCAAGTAAAAATGCATTGGAGTCATTGAACTTCTAGTTCATGACAACATAAGATTCAATGAATCTAATAGTTATACGATATAACCCACAAGATAAAAGACAATTGTTCCCGAGATACATTTTGCCCACGTAAATAATAGAAGTAATGAGTAAATACTCATTTGCATCATGATTCATAGTTTCAATATGATATCCATTTCGGTGAATATCTTTAAAACTAAGTAAATTTCTACTAGATTTATTAGAATAAAGGGCATCTTCAATTTGTAATTTAGTGCCTTTCGGTAGAATAATGGTGGCTTTGCCGGAGCCTTTAATCAGGTTAACAGGACTTGAGATAGTATGAACATTAGATTGAGATAATGTGAAGTTTGAAAAATATTTCTTATCCGCCTTGAATCTGTGGGTTGTGATACGTCGACAAGACATGCATCATGCCAGAGATGGCATATAATTGATCGATTAGAGAGGATCCATATATCTTCAAAATAAAAATAAAAAAAGAAATTTAAATAGAAAATCAAAGTTCGCATTATAGATAACTATATGGAAAAACAGTATGGAAAAGAAAATAACATAAAAAAAAAGTAACAGGATAATCATATGTCTCAATCATAGCACACATTGTCATCCCCAGTCAAATGGTCAATTTTTCCACTTGGATCTTCAAAAAAACCAGAAACATCAAAATGTTTTAAAGGTACTGCACCATCATCATCAAAGAAAGAATCATTAAGATCCATAGTGTCTTTTAAATTCGATAAAATTTGTTTCAATTTGTATCTTTTCATTTTTTCGTGAAGGCGCGATAAAAAGGTCAACCAAATGCTTGGTCGTACGATAGGTATGAGACCAGTGACTTTTCATTCCACATCTATAACATTCAGTCTCATAAACCTTTTTGTTATGTGGCCCTATTGCCTTTCCAGATAATTTTTCTAAATGATTCAACTTCTAGTTGTTGAAGGTATTGTTCTTGTTTTGAGACTGATTATAATTACCTCGATTCCAAGAATTATAGCGACCATGACCACGGCCTTGGCCTTGTCCATAATATCCATGCCGCCCACGCTTTATTAGAATTGTAGCATTGACCAGGGAGACATCGCGATTAACTGGAATATTTGGTAAAGCGGCTCTGCAGCAACTGGCTGCTCACGAAGCACATTAAATACGTGAAAAGTGGTGTATGTTTTCTCAAGCATGTCCTTATCTGTAATCATTTCTCCACATAATTTCAGCTGAGAACTAAGTTTAAACAAGGCAGAGTTGTAATCACTAACTAACTTGAAATCTTGTAGTCGTAAATGAAGCGATCATAGCAGACGCCCGAAAGAATTACGATCTTTTGATGATCATATCGTTCTTTCAAGCTTCGTCGGATCCGATGGATCATTGACCGTTAGATATTCACTTTTAGGGCCTTCATGATATGATGAAGATATTAAGGCCTTGCGATCCTGCGGGGATGTGATATTTCCTCGTTGATTGTGTTTCCAAGATTCATAGCATCGAGTGGATTTAAACATCAAAATCAAGATAAATAATTCTTTCCAGAATTATCAAGGCGGCTTAAATTCGAGTTTGATGATATTGGACATTTCTATACAAATTATTAACACTATATTAATAAGAAGTAATATATATATATATATATATATATATATATATATTTCCATATATATATATATATATATATATATATATATATATATATATATATATATATATATATATATATATATATATATATATATATATAATTGTGATTGTATTTAATAATAATATAATCGAGTTTAAGTGGTAGTGGTATGTAAATTAAAAATCGAACATCGAGGGGTTGAAATGTCGGTTTGAAAGAAAATTAATTTTTTTCTTTTCAAGCTTAGGCTTGAACATTCGGACCTTGAGCTTGAGCTGATTTAAAAAAGAAAATAATTCTTCTTCATCTTCAAAGCATTAGGCTTAGATAATGGCTTTCAACGTAGGCTTCAAGTTGGTTTTACAACGAGTTGGCTCCGGGCTTTTTAACTCACGAAATTGAAAGAATCGAAAAATTTCGAAAAAATTTCAGATTATGAAATTGAAATGTACCTTTCTTGTTTTATGATTTTGTAATATCGTCTGAGGTCTGAGTTCCTTGGATTTGAGCTTTCTGACTTTGTGATTGTTCGAGATCTCGTGCTGATAACGTGTTGAAAGATAAAGAAGAGAAAAAAGAGATAATAGAAATAATAGAGATAATTTAAGATAGCGTATTTCATTCTTAAAAACTATATATATAGTGTTCTGATCGTATCTGTAATAATTATTCAGCTGACCAAATGTGTGGTCATTCACAGTTATCAGTGAATCATTTATAACAAGTTTATATTTATTAATCTAGACAAATTTTGATATTACAAATAAGGGCACCATGAAGGGGTAAAAATGTAATTTATTACATATTGGTGGATAATATGCTAGTAATGGTTGCATGTAATAGTGTGTTATTAAGGGTTTCTTGTAACCCCTTCTCACCCTTTCACAATTTCAACCAAGTCTTGAGGGCTAATGTATTAGTGATCTTGATAATTAATATTTTCTAGGCTAACATGAAAATTTTTATTAATTAAGATGATACACACCAATAATAAAAAAAAAAGGGCATTAGCAAGCCACTCAATTTAATCATATTATGCCCTTATAATGAAGTGAGCAACCAGGTTTGTTAACCTTTTAAAATGCAAGACCTTACATAGGTTCAAAAACATAATTATCAAAACTTGAGGATGATAGTGCTTGAACTATAAAGTGCATCCACTTAAAACAAATTTTTGCATTTTTAAGTCCTTAAGTCGACAAAGCTTCTCTCTTAGACTAAAAGCTTTCACCAAATGAACCTAATTGAGATGTGGTCTTTAATATTAATTAGCGCGCGAGTTACCATGATGATCTCTAATCCGCATGACCGGCTCTCATCCTTTTACATTATTTAAATATTGTTGCGTTGATATTGCATTTGAGTCAACCTTTGTCCGACTTGGATCATTTGCAGGTTGTTACTACAGTGCTAATTGTTATTAGTTCCTTGGTTTATGTTTGTGCTTCTACGTAATTTTTAGCCCCATTTATTAGGTTGTGAGGAACCTCTCATATCTCCAAACCAAACCATTTCTATTTTACCATAATTTTCAAAATAATGATAGACGTTAGGGCTCTATACCCAACATCTTTTAGACTAAAAACTTTGGTGAGTCATTCACCGAGAGTTGTCATGAGGTCCGATAGACATGAGAATGGAGGGGAGTTGCCAACAACTCTTTCCAAATCACAAGCAACAAATAGACCCATGATAGATTTTCACTACCATTGCATACAAAGCAAACATTCATAATATCAATCTTTTTGATACAAAGATTATCTATCGTAGACCCTCCACACAAAAAGAAAAAAAAATTATTTTTTTCTGGAACTTTAATGCTCCATATGAGATTCCAAATGAGTAAAGGCCGCTCTAAATAGACTTTATGCACTTTTACTAGTAATATGAAATTAATCATTTTATGCAAGTTGATGACAGAGTAGTCACCCAATTTTTACCAGTCAAAAACTTGTAACACGAATTAATAGACATTTAATTAAAATTACTCATATAATGAAAATAATAATTGAATAAGTTTATTTTGGAGGTAATCGTGTGAAAATATTTTTCAGATTTTCTTTTTTATATTTAAGATGATTGGATCCATTTTAAGTTTAAAAATAGGTAAATGTTTAATCCATACTAGTAAGATTGATTGGCTCAACATATATATAAACCCAAAATCTCAAAATGGTTAATTTTATTTTTAACATTATTATTATTATTATTGCTGTAAAAAAACATTATTATTATTAATAAGTATGATATTGATGTTGATAATTATATTAAGATTTAGGTTTCAATAAATCTTGTAGTTCAAACTAATCTCATATCTTGATTCAATCAATAAGAGGTATTGGATTTCATAATTTTTTGTTATACGTTCAAATCATATCTATGCCTTGTATTTTATTTTTTTTACTATTCCACATGATTTTTTTTGTATTTTTTTACTAACTAGTAAGTTGTTGGGAAAAACCTCGGGATCAATCTTGGAAAAATATCAACAAGAACTGAGAAATAAACGACACAAGAATTTACATAGAAAACTCCTTTATATAAGAAAAACCACGAGCCAACCAAGACAAAATCCACTATATAATAAATTTGTATAATTACATAGATTTCCCTGCTTTCCTTTACGAGCAGAGGTTAATACAAGAGAAAAATACAAACCTGAAAATAACCAAGTGTTTTTGTTGGGGTGTACCCTTATGTTTGTGTTTATTGAGTGTAAATATAGCATAATTCATGATTTGATGCTAGCCCAAGCACTCTATTAGTTGTTTTTATATCTAACCCTCTAAATATGTGTATTTTTGTAGAAATGAAGAAAACGAGACGAAAAGCAAGTGATCCATGCGAGAAATGAGAAAGATAGGCCGAAAAGAGACCTACGGTCGAGACCATAAGTGATCAAGGTCGCGATCGCAAATAGCTAAAGTCACGACCATTACCTTGAAGGATCACATGCGAGCAAGCTCTTGGTAAGGTGTTGCAACCTTTGTTTTGAATCAAGCCCTTGGCGAGAGTCATAGTGTGAAAGCGCCTCGCCCAAGGCGTGGAGACCTTTATTTGATGAATTACAATACAAAGTCCACTGCCGGTTCTGCGTAGGTACAACACAACTTGATTTTTGTTTCCATTTTGGGCCCATTTTGGCCAGTTTTGAAAGTGTATATATTTGACATTTTCCTTTGGATTAAGGTTCGAACATTCATGGAAGAGGCTCTCCTTTAGGGTTCCTTTTCTCTCTTGAGTTTGTTCCATTTTTGGTTTAGTTTCCAATTTTTAGTAGATCTAGTTTGTTTTGTGAGAATTTACGCATGAATTGAAGGTTCTTCATGATAACCTTGTGAATCAAGTATTTCAACTTGGAGTTGGAATTTGTAGTCATTCAAGGCTTATAGCTTTGTTTTGTATTTCTATTCCTTCTCTTTTCTCTAATTTATGCAACTTCATGTTAGTTTAGATATGAATTTGTGGATCTTTATAGCTGAAATGTTAGGCTAAACATCTATAGGGTTGATTATCAAATGTGGTGTTAATGTTTGTCTAATCTTTGATTGATTGGTTGGTATATACTTGTTTTGTTGTATTTAGTGTTAGATTTATGGATGATTATGGTTTTAATTGATTAAACCTTGCTAAAAATTGGATATTTGATCCTTTTACAAGGGTATTCTTGATGACGGGGGAACTAAGCCCTTAAATCTGGTTCTAATTCTATTAAGGTGAGGGTTAATCACTTGGAATGCTAAATAACCTAATTAAAGAGACCTAGGTAATTAGAAAAGTCTAGTACTAGGTGGATTTCACGGGAGAACGTAAGTACAATAAGTCAAGGATTGCGAAAGTGTAACGGTGACCAATCCAAATTCAATGCGGGACTATGTTCTTGAAAGTAAAGTGATGATAGGCGCCTTAGGAAAAATACGGTTGAAAAGTATCGTAGAAGGACATAATTGTGAATAGGAAGCTAATACGAGAAAACACATGGGGGAACACGAGAGTGAGATCCTTGTACTAATTCCTAGGATCAATTCGAGTCATAGATCAACCAATCCGGGCTTTAAAAAGACAAGACATGAACCATCACAGATAGTAATCAACCCTAATTCTCTACAAGTCTCTTTTTCGGTATCTTAGTTACCTATTCAAATTCTCATAGGACACTAGTTGTTTTTATTAATTTTTATTTTTTTATTAGTTTGGTAATTTTACAATCAACTCATTTAGAGGCTCAAATAGTAGATAGTGAGTAGTCGAGTACTGATCCCATAAAACCTATAGTCCTTGTGGGAATGATAATCGGTTCATAAATGAAAACCACTTTTATTACTTGAGACTTGTGCACTTGTGGGTTTAGGTTGTTTTAATTTTAGATTTTTTTTTTGCAAACCATCAAGCTTTTGGCGTAAGCCAAAAAATGGCCTAACATTTACCACTATCGAGATACTTCTGGCTATAAATCCCCATATTAAACCCTAGAAAGAACCCCTTTCTCTTTCTCACAATCTTCTCTTCTACCACTTTTTCTCACATTCTCAAATCTTTCCTCTTGAAGAAAGACACCTATTTAAAGGCGAGAATACGAGTGTTGAGCCCCTCATTTAGGTCTGCTGACAGGCGACATAATGTCATGAGAAGAAGGCGAAATTTGCCTCGTTTCTTGATCAAAATTGACCTTGGAGCTTTCAATCTTTTCTACAATTAACGAGGTGGGGCCCTCACGAGGAGGACTCATACTCTTCAATCTCCACCATCTGACTTCATTAAGGGCATCAACAATCTTGTTACATTTTGCGGCCTACAACTTTCTTCGAAAGTGGAATCTTCACAACTTTTAGGATTTCACATTTTGTTTTATAACTACCACATTCTCTAAACCGAGAACCATACTCCACCATAACAAGTATACAAAACACTTTAAACTTATACTAGTTCCAAGACTTTCTTCGTCGGCATATGTCGATCGTCTTACTGACTATGGTGCAACTTCACCTATTTTGCTTTCCCCAGGAGTTCTTTAGCCATCAACATCTTCCCACCACACACCTTGCACAAAATTGTGAAACCAGTGCCTGTATGCAAATATGGACCCGCTAACACTGACACATCCTCTTTTCCATGGCAACTAGCGGACATGCCACGAGGATGCACATTTCCTCCTTAGAGGATCTCATCATCAACTGCTACTATGTTAGTTTGGGAGTCAGAGCCATTTGCCGAACTAGCTCCACCTTTTGTACACTTTTTCTTGATGTGCTCAGATTGTCCACACACCCAATAGACTACTTTTCCGAAGTTCTTTTTTTCCCTTCCTTAACTACTAGTGCATTTTCAACTATTGAAGCATATTTCTCAATACCAAGCCTTCTTGGTGACTTTTGAATAAATCACCATATCTTTCCCATATATCAATAAAGGCTTCATGTGTTCATAGGAGGTTAGAAGAGACCAAGGTTAAAAATATCTAATATATTGCTGATATATCGGATATCGGTAATGTTCGATATTATATCGGCAATCGATAATCGTTTGAGGGAAAAATGGGCAAAAAATCGGTAATATCGATGATATATCGTGGAAATATCGGGTATGTGGCACATGTGCACGTTAGTTTAATTTTTCGGTAAAATATCGGGATATATCGGAGATATATTGGGATATATCGGGATTTATCAAGGATATATTAGGATATATCAAGGATATGTCGGCGATATATCGGGATATATTGGAGATATATCCAAATGGTCGGTGAAATCATTTGATCAGCGAGTTCTCAACGATTTTGTAAGACTAGAAAATTCCAATTTTAAAAAAATGCTGATGGTCATTTGGTAATCTACAGGAAATTTTTCTAGATCTCGAATGATGAAGCAGTTTCACCATTGGAATTGTCTTTAGAAATCTAAACACCATGGCCGAATTTTGTCGAATTCTGAGACAGTCGAGATTTGCACGTTTTTCGAGGCACCGGGTGTCGGGTGCCGTAAAACGACATGTGATGTGACAAAAGTCACCCACTACATGTACTCATGTGACACATGTTGCATGAGTAGAGAGATGATGGAAGTGAGCAGTAGGAGTGGTGCGGAGTGTCGAAAATCGAAGGGACACGGGGAATTTTAGGTGTTAATGAGGAAGAGACAAAATTACCTTGTTTGTCTTCTCAAATTAAGGCAAAATGGGCGGTGTTTGAAACGGTTTCGATTATTGGACATTTAGTTTTAGAAGAGAGGCGCCCTCTACAGATTTAGGTCAATCGGATAGTCGGTTTCGACGGACGAAGGAAAGGCGTTTCTCTGCGGCGAGGCTGCGCGTGGACAGGTTGGTGGAGCCGACAACTCAAGGGTAGGGATCTTTTCCTACTTGCGTTATTCTTGAGGTGGGCGGGTGTAAATGGTTAGGAATGTTCTGAGACTTGTTTTAGTCGTAAATTCGTTGGCTTTTGAGCCAGAGGTAGAGAAAATTCCTATTTGTGTGGCCGTGAACAGTGCCACCAGAGGGTTTCACTGTTCATGTGAATAGTAACATGAATATTTTTGTGTGAATTTTATGGTGTTGAGTTATTCAAAATGAATTGTTTGTGTTTGTTAATTGCTTGTGTAAGTGTTTGGTGTAATCGATTGAGGAATTTACATAACACATGCTTTATGTGATTTAATTATGTTAATATATATGCATGTGAATATATTAACATGAATGTATTGGAAT
>JAEQBH010009269.1:0-129600 GCA_016808115.1 Tetrastigma voinierianum
ATTTATAAGTTTTTTAAATTTTATTTTTCATACTAATATTTTTTATTAAAACTAATTATTTAATAACTATTATTTTTCTGTAAAAAACTAATTTATATTTTTCATAATAGAAAAAATAATATTTTTGACAATAAGAAGATTTTATGTAATTATTAAAAAATTTACAGCACCCTTTTCCAAGATTATGAAGCATGATAATAAAACAACTAGCAGTGCAGTATGCTTATAAATAAATGTAATACACTGACAAGACTAGGCAATAACTTGTCGTGACATGAGATCGGAATCACCGAAATGGTGTTTCCATAGCTCCAAAACCCAAAGTAAAAATGGAAATTTAAGAGAATAAATGGCTCAGCCAAACTCGAACCAAATGGCCCTCTAAATATAGCTTTAGTTTATGATTCTTTTTTGTAATTCGTCACTTTTCCGTAGAAGAAATGCATAGATTAAAAGATATAAGCACACAAGATTCTCTAGCCTAGCTTTCAGTCATGAGGAGATTAACTACCAAATAAGAGTTTTTCATGGTAAGACAACCATGTATTTGTTTTAAATATCCTAGAAAGAGCATGCTGGGAAATCAAATTTCACCACGAACCTTGGACCGTGAAAGCATGGAATATGCCACATGCAACCATGACTTTATATTAAACAAACATTTAAATTTCTACAATACGCTTCACGTTAATTCGACCACTTTCAAAGCCTGTTGAATCTATACTTGCAACTACAAATCAAAAGATCTGCAAGACTCCAAAGTTCCCATTATGTTCGCACTCATAAGGACCAAAATTGAAACATCCAAAGGCAGATAATCCACCACCACCACCACCACCACCAACAACAACTTCCAGCAAGATCTTGCCTTGCAAACGGGAAAATACGTGAATTATGTGACTAATAATCTGACACATCTCTAGGCTCCTTGACAAGTTGCATTACAGAGGACGAGGTGAGATAAACAAAACTAGTCCACAAGTTGTCGAAGATCAGAGAAGAAGCATTTTCTCGGATAAAAACATAAGCATTATATAATATAACTACCAAGGTGAGAGACAAGTAGTGTGGACCAACATCATCAAGCTACTATATATCTAGTCAATCCTAATCGCCACAATGTATTTTTTCTTGTTGATTTCTTCATTTTTAATTTATCATCTATAAGTTGATCCTAAATTTCTAATGATCCTATAGGCTATGGGGTGGGGGGAAGGTTAAAAAAATTTAAGTCCCTAATTATAATACTGAATAAATGATGTTTACACCCATTAAGAGGCTGTATTGTCGACACATCGAATGACTCATGAGAAGGGCATACAATGACAATGGACCTCATGAGACATATTCTTGAGGAATCTGCAGCTTTTCATACTTTTAATTTTTTGTAGTAGTGTTGCTAATTTAGTTATGGATAAGCTACTTTCACATAAAAATTAAATATAACTAATTAGTAAATAAATAAACTATCAAATGAAAAAGCATCAGAGAATTGTAGCACATAAGAAAGCAAATGAGTACTAAGTGAATCATACCCATTAGCATTTTTAGTGGCCGAACTGGCTCCCCTAGCAATCAAAATTTGAAAGCAACATGTGTTAGCTAGATGAGATATTCCGTATCAGCATAATAAGCAAATAAAATTTAAATATTTGAAAAACAAAAGAGAATAGAAAGAGGAAAAGAACTAAAACATACATGTAATTAATAACTTAGTTTAATCATTGAAAAAATGTTATAAGGCATTATGAACAAACACCAATATTCTATATTCTTTGTTTTTTTTTTAAATAACTTTCAAAATTGATATAAGAAAACAAAGATAGGTTGCAAAAAGGTCATGATATTAGATATAAATAAATGTTCAAATCTTCATCAGACCCTTTAAAAAAGGAAAATGGAAAATGATTAGGAGCTTTTTTATATGTCATCTCACAAATTGTATAGGAACCATGTGATTTGATAAAAGAAGAAATAGAAAACCTTGCCCAAAAATATTTAAATGAAGAGGAAAAGATTAACCCCCCATTCGATAACTCAAACAAGGTCCTCCATTTTTTGAAAAGGAGAAAGCACATTTGAAGTATTATATATATTGAAAGATATGAGGAGAGAGATATACATATATATATATATATATTGTTGATATACTCTGCCTATGAAGTTCTCGACAACTAGTTTTTAAGTATCTTACTGACATAAATGTTAAAGAATGAAAAACACTATAAGCATGCTAAATTAGACACTTGCACCACAAACTTAAGTAGCACTACAACCCTTTGTTTTAAGATCTTTTAGTAATATAGAAAATTTTATTATGTTTTATCTTCTAATATCATCCTTCTTCTCCATAAAGATGTTTAGGGTAAGAACAAAATTCTAAGGCAAGAACATGATGGAAGCAAAATATCCAAAGGAGCAGCTTATGGGTCTAAATGAAATGTGCGTCTGTACAAGCTATACGTCTTGAAAAAAAAAATGGAAAGTTTAAACTAAAGAAAATTACTTGCTCATTATGCTGACATCCAAACAAAACTAGGCAAAATGCATGAACCTTCGTATGATAGTCCATGTTGCGCCTAGATGAATGTGATGAAGAAGAACATCCAAATGGAAAGCTTTTCTGAACTAAAGAAAAATTACGAGCCCCATTATACTAGACATCCAAAACAAAACTAGGCAAAATGCATGAACCTCACAAAGCCTATGCGCGCTCCAGATGAATGTGATCAAGAAGAACATCCATTATTGTGTAAATATTTGTTGTCACTTCTTCAGGGGAAAATTCCCTTAAGACACATGCCTGTAATCAATATCAAGGAAACATATTTTTGTCTCTAAAATTAGAATTGTAGAGTTTGTTAGAGAAAAAAAAATGAGGAATCAAGTTCTAATCCAACCTAAGTGTTGAAAAAAGGCTGCATATTATTACAAGGTTTGCAAAATTAATGTTGTCAAGGTGCCCATGCACCTGCATCAATGCTACACATGGATATTGTTGGTGTTGAGGAAAACTATGACTGATATAGGTCATGACATAACTAGGATCAGCAGATGATGAAAGAAGATTAGTGCATTGCATGATCACTGTTGATTCTGCCTAGCAAAAGAGTGGAATTTGTAGTATTAGATTAATCTCAAGTTATCAAACTTGAGAAGATACAACATTTTACTTATTAACTACCTAAATTCTCAAAAGAATCTCTCAAATGCATCCAATCATCAATCTAATAGACTTGGTCACTAAGATTCACCAAGTAAATAATTAAAATTACATATAGATATGACAGTTTTTATAACCAAACGGTTCTCATGACCCATGAACTGGATAAAATTGCACACACTCCCATTCAAAACTCAAGCCGTAATCTGCCCCACAGAGTCATACACAACAAAAATGAGATTCATATCACATGCATTATGATGTAAATCAAAATAACAAACAAAAAATTTTCATGTCACATTTATAAGAACATAACATGGGAAAAAATCCCGAGGCTTGAGGAGGAAAATTAAATTGTATAATGAAGACTTAAATGGCAATAATGATTTTTTATAGGTTTTGTTGAGAAGGGTAAGAGATGGATATGCCAAATTGAAATCCATCAATAATGATAAAAAAAAAAAAAAAAAAAAAGAAGAAGAATAAATGACTCGAGAGAATAAGATGATCTCGAGGTCTACATAAATGAAAGAACAGAGATCAAGAGCGTAAAATGAGAATTTAAGTCTAAATATATGGCAACTAAATGAACCATACGGAACGTAAACTTATAATGTCTCAAGTAAAACATTTGCAAAATTCAACTGTGATTAGCATGTCTTTGTGGAGTAAAAATCAATTTAAGTTATAAGAGAGCCAAACCGCTTTTCCATAGGGAAAAAGTCATATTTATTAATTAGGTTACTTTATTTTGATACTAAGTATAGATAGGTTATAATATCATTTTAAAATTTTATAGAAAATGTCAATTATATTAATAACAGCTAATAAAAAAGTATACGTAAGTAACACAATGTGCACAAATGCACCACAAAAACATACCAAGTACACCCTCCCCAAACCCACCCTCCAGATTTTGCTACTTAATAAATAATGATGATGATAATTATTGTTATGATCAAATTTTAGCTTTGGCCTACTATGGTTCTGGGTGAGACACCTGAGAATCACTTACATCAAATCCAAGTCATTATAAAGAGAAAATCAATGAAGCTAATGATATGTAGAAGATTGAACTTATCGGTTTCTACATAGAGCTAGAGCTCAGTTTTTGGAGTCCTTTGCAAACTGGTTTGAAAAGGTCCACCCAATACAGGTAAGAACAAAATGTAGAATGTGTTTTTAGTGGTCGGATTAGAAGAATTCCATCATGGATGGCATACTCTTCTTTTGCTTCCAAGAGAAGCATTTGAGTTTCCATTGGAGTTTTGCCCCCGATTTTCCTATCGGTATAATCCACCAAAGTTTAACCCTAAAAGGCACATGAACTTTGTATCCTCTGCAATCATCACATAAAATAAATAAATAAATATAACTTTACAAGAAAAACGATTAAAATAATTTATTCCACATTTGGAAGATGAATGATATCATTACTTCTCATGGAAGCCATTTTTAGATAGATAAGGGGCAGAGGCAGAATTGACTATGATTATCTCTTTATATATATATATATATATATATATATATATATATATATATATATATATAAGAGGCAGACCATAACTAATGACAAGCAATGGCAATAATAAGAGTCAAGTCTTAACACATAACAAAAAACTCTACATCTCGAATATCTTTCTATCGGGCGCTTATAAACTACTCAAAAGAATCTTAAAGCTCAAATTACACAAGATCCAAGAGATTCTTTATATATTTTTTCTTTCGTACTTAGTGTGTAGAGTGGTAGCGAAGAATTAATCTTCATTGAGCAAGACTGGCCAGTTAGAGAGTCAATATGATCAAGGAAAACAATCATTAAGGCACATCCACTCATGTCCAATCATATGCATCCCTATAACAGCCAGAATAATAAAGAACATTTCCATATTTCCGTAATAAGGAAATATCAATATCAAGATCGCCTCAAATATGAATTTGTCCTTCCAGAACAAAATTCCAATCATTCTCGGGATCCGGGTACTTGCATTCAAAATTAAATATGAGAAAGCCCAAAACACAACTCTTAAAAGTATAATGCCCAAAGTCATGAATTGAAAGTCTTATTTACTATTAAAAAACCTCACATTATCATATGAGAAACAATTTTGGATAAAAGGTAAACAAATTAAGAAAGAGAGGATTTAGAGGGAGCAGAGGAAAACAAATTAGAAGTTTGAACTAACAGATTTATAAGGAAAATGAATTAAGAAAGGGTTTCAAGAGATTAGAATAAATATATTCCACCCAAAAGTTAGTGAATTTGGATGGTATGCATTTTCACATTCAAAATATATTTTTACATGCCTATTTTCCTCATTCCCGTCTTACTTTTAATACCAAAATAGAGAGGTTATGACTAAGCATAATGAGGAAGAAAAGGAGTGAAATTTGAATACATTTAATGATAATAAATTATTTATATACCTACTACAAACTCATTTCCAAAAAAGGATTAAATTTCTAGCTAATTCCAACTATATTTTATTCTCTTTCCTTTTTAATACTAAAATCAGGGAAAATCTTTGCCCTCATTTTTTCCTTCTTTCATGGGTCATTTCCTGTAAAGATCTCCTTCAAAACTCAAGATGAACATAATGAAATAAATTCATCCCCTTTGTAGTATAGTTTTTTTTACAATATTGGGGATAATTCATTCCTTTCAACCAAATGAACCAGAAAACTGCAAAAATCAGGTGGGAGCTAGAAGGATGTCAGTGGAACTCCCCCATGTAAATGCTGCTAATGGTTGGAGATGAAATTGTTTTTGCTTTGCTTTTAAAGTTATTTAATTAAAAGGGAACAATCTATCAGTCCCAAAATCATAAAATCAACCATTTTCATCTTGCATCTTGAAAAGTATGCATTTTAAACATAGATGCCCATCTTCCTCTTCCTCTTGATTATTATCTTTTGTAAACTCTAAAGAGGGAAAGGAATCACCAAATAAAGAGAAGAATACATTACCTAGAAAGGTCTTGACCTCCCAGAACAGTCACCTGAAGCAAAATCCCTGTATTTGACAAATTCGAAATTAGAGAAAAAGATGATGTGATAACTATCAAACAATGAAGGAAACAAAATACCATAAAGAGAGAAAACATAAGGGAGAAAGAGACAAACTTTGCGATTCAAAGAACATGACCTAAAATAGTCAAGAAGAGGCTAGTAACAAATCTCTCTTCACATGAACAAGAACGCTGGTACCTTAATCTCTTTAACTCAGCTAAAAACTCAACATCCATAAATCCAAAAACTTATTCTCATATAACTATAAAAACTCAATCTCACACAACTCGGGAAACAATTAATAGTGTAATATAATCAACATAAGTGATTCAAAAAAATTAGAGAGATATTTAGAAGAATAAATTAGAGATTCAGAGGATTAAACCACAACACGACATCGCTATCACCAAGTGAACTCAAGAAAACAAAGGATAAGAGCTTCTCTCAAATGATGTTTGAAGATGAGTTGGGTGGATAGTATATTTCCTGATGAAAATAAGATTGTAGTTTGTGGATTGAGTCATTAAGGAACTTGCCTATGAGAGTTTTTGTGAGGGTGTCGGGTTTAGGTGGGGTTTGTGGTTTGCAAGTATTTATATAATGGAATGAAGAGAAGTTGACGCTCTATGAGCGCCTATGATTGACCACCCATGCATAAAGCCACACAGGCCATTTCTTCCATAAGAAGCCAAGAGTATGTATTTTGGCCTGGGTGCCAATAGTGCGATTTTTATTATCAAGCAATGACGCTAAAAGCTAATTCACCTGAAAGGCCATTAACTAGAATTTTTGTAGTAGTGTGTGCTCTTTAAGCACTCTCAACAACTTATCCTTTTCCACTTGAGAGAGATAAGACGAGATAATGACTGGTAAGGTAGAAGAATCACTAAAGTAAGCATACCTATGATGGAACGGTTTCTTTCAAGAAACCCTAAGGCTTCTAATCAGTTGTCGCGTGAAGGACTAGATCCCAAGCTCTCAAAATACTTTCGTTTGTTTTTCCCAAAAGTGTCCATCCATAACACATATTCCCTTCCTTCATCATCAACAATGTTGGGAGAATCCCCATAAATAAGGCTAGTCTCCAAAGGATCAATGTGATCCTTTTGGCTAGACACTATAGCCTCCACAATGTCCGCTCTAAAACAACTTTCATTCTCCATGGGATGTTTCATGGCATTGAACACGTTGAAAGACGCTTATTCATCTTGAACCCTTAATCTAAGTTCTCCCTTTTGCACATCATTATGGGCTCGACCGGTAGCTAAGAAGGGCCTTCCAAGTATGATAGGCGCTTCTTTATCCTCTTCCATGTTAAGAATGATGTAACTATCGAAGATGAATTTGAGCCATCTCACCAAAGCACATCTCAACAATGTCTGAGATGATGAGATCATTCGCCACCAAGAGTCACAGATCTACCATCCCAAACCAAGTTTCATGAAGATTGACGAAGGTATTAGGTTATTACTAGCATCAAGATCACATAAGGCTTTTAAAAACTCCTTGGATCCTTTAGCTTTAGGAGCAACTTCCTTTGGAGGATAGCACTACATTCCTCGAAAAGAGCAACGGTTTCATAGTCACTAAGCTTCCTCTTGTTTGCAAGGACGTCTTTCATGAACTTGACATAAGAAGGCATTTTCTCTAATGCATCAACAAATGGAATATTGATGTGGAGTTTCTTAAAAATTTCCATGAACTTGCCAAATTGGTTGTCCAACTTATTCTTCTTCAATCTTTGAGGATATAGGACCACTAGAGTATCTTCTATTGAGGGAGCTTTCAACTCGATTTTTCTTTGCTCCTTTCTTACTAAATTTTTTTGCGACTTCTCAGCTTTTTCAACAATTCCAACATTATTTTCAGCATTTTCATCCCTGCTACCATAAATTCTAGTATTGTTTTCTTCAATCTTTGCATCGTTTTCACCATTTGCAGCACTGTTTTCACCTCCACTTGCTTGGATAGGTTTCTCCATAGTTTTTTCCACTTCTAAGTGTGATGGCTTTGCATTGCTCCTTATCATCTCTTGTAGGGTTCACTTCTGAAGTGCTAGGCAAGTTGCCTTGTTACCTCTCATTGAACATGGAAGCCATTTGAACCTAAAAATTTCTAAGTTGAGCGGCTTGATTGGTGAGGGAGATTCTTGTCTCGTTGACAAATTGAGGTTGAGATTTTCTCAATTCCAATTGGTAGTTAGCTAACTCACTTATGGTTTCTTCCAAACTTGCTTTCTTTTCTTGAGGTAGTTGAGGTTTAACTCCACCAGATGTATCACGTTTGGATTGTTTCTCCAAGAGAGTTTAGGAATATGATTCCTCCAACCTAGAATGAAATTATTCGCATATTTATCAAATTGGGGTTGAGGGAATTTGCTCAAGTATTAGGCTTGTTCCACACTAATTTTCCCACAAGGGTTTCCCATTTGACACTCGACACTAATATGGGGCCCATTGCAAAAATCGCATGAAGGAGTAGGCACTTGGATCACATTTGCTAGAGCTTAGGCATTTTGTAGTTGAGTGGACTAAAGTTTCTTTGTAAGTAATGAAACTTGAATGTAAGGTATTAGACACAGCTGGATCATGAACTACTTGGTTTTATAGGATTTACTCTTTTACTTGGCCATTGGCAATTGTTCAAAGCCATATTTTCTAACAATTGGTAAGCCTCATTAGCGCTCTTGCTCATCAATGCGCCTCCAGCTGAAGTGTCTAAGAGTGTTCTAGTAGTCTCGGTCAAACCATTGTAGAAATGGTGCACTTGCATCCATTTTGGCAATCCACGGCGAGGGAACTTTCTTAAGTGACCCTTGTATTTGTCCTATGCCTCATAGAAGTTCTCTCCATCAAATTGACCAAAGTTGTATATTTCAATCCTCATCACTTTCTTGGCTTTCCGAAGGGAAATTTTTAAAGGGCATGCGAACTATCCCTGAAATTGATGGGTGAGAGAGTTACGAATTTAGCTATTTCTTTACCTTGTCTTTTAATGAAAATGGGAAAAATTCTTAGCGATTGGCATAAATCCTCCACCCCATTATGCTTCAATTGTCACATACTTCTAAATTAGAAATATGTGTTGGGAATAACCGTTGAACAATCCAGCCAAACTGAATATTTTGAATCAATTGGCAATGTGAGTAGACTTAAGCTCGAGATTGTTTGCTTGTATGGCGGGTCGCTAATCACGAGGATGCCGGTTGGAGGGAAGAGTCTCTCGAATCTCTCTCCAGTTCCTCCATGGGAGGAGTTTAATAGAGGCACCTTTCCCCCTTGTTGATTCGGACCTGCCGCTTGCCTTCTCACATAACCTTGACATTCTCCATTGATTTAACGCTTGACTTGATTTCTCTTCTTTCCCCTTTCTAATTCGTCTCAATGTCCTTTCTAGTTCGAGTCACAGGCCACCCAGGTACATCGCCAAACTTTCGCATCAATCAATGGAATTTTTGAAATTTAGCAATAGAGAAAAGAGTGGTGTGTTTAAGCTAAAAACAATGAAAGAAAACAAAATACTAGAAGTAAGGAAAAATTCTTAGTATCGATAAAAACTTGTTGGTTGAATATGAGGATGCAATTTAGATTCTAAATGGCTTGTGACTATACACATCGCTCGACAAGTAGTATAAATGTAAAGTACGATTGTCGAACCTGAGAAAGTGTTGTCAAATACTGAAATTGAGAGATTTTCCTTTATCAAGTGAATGTATTAATGAAATATTGATTAAATAAATAGAAGCAAGCTTCAATATGAACTTATCGTGATTACAAATAGAAATTATTAAGTGGAAAGGCTAGGTTGTGTATTCAATCACAGAATCCTTAAGTAATTAACATTGATTTTCAATTATATTAATATATGAAATTATTGCTAATGGTGAGCCTCGATTTAAATCCACAAATCTCTCTCGAGAAATTTGTGACCCTATTTCAAGGTCGGCCATTTTTCATTTATGCTCAACCTTGAGATCTACGAAATGCATTAAACCCAAGATGGCCTTAAACACCACCTGAAAACTCATGAGTATGTCTAAATCGATGAAGAATTGTGTTGTTTCATAAGTCTAGTCTAATACTTTCTTTTCGAGGTTTGTAATATACCTGAATCAATTTATGGTGATCAGTCACAAAAATTAGCATTAAAACAAAGTGAAATAATAAAAACTAATATTCCATATGTGAACTAAAAAGAAGGTTCAATAACTCATTTACCAAAAATTCATGTGTAATCCTCCTCAAAACTACAAGATTGAAACTAGAACATATTGAGGAAATAAAATAGAAGTGGGTAAACCCAGCATGGATAAGGTAGGAGAAACTCTAAAGAAAGATAGTCTTCAAATCTTGATCTTCCTCATCTTCTTATTCAAAGCGTTCAAGAGCTCCCCTCTGTCTAAAAAAACGTCCTCCTCTTTCTAAATTAAGGCTTTTCCTTACGCAGTCACGAGGCGCGCTTTTTGGAAAGCATAGAATTCCATTGTCCTTGAGCAAATCGATGGGCTTATTTCGCATCTCAATGTCCGGGCACTCACGTCGTGGCTTTAGGATGTCTTTTGCTCTTGTGTACCGCGACCATATCGCACGACATGCGATTGTCATGCCGGCGATGTGGAAGAGGTTTTATGTGACGGCTACACCTTAACGTCGCGATGTCTGGGCTTAGACATCTTGACGTGCAGGCTTGTGTTCTAGGCATCCACTACATCACGGCGTTGGGATTTGCATTCGCGTCTTGAGAGGTCGATTTCTTCTGCAATTTTTGTCCTTTTGCCTCTAAAAACCTAATTTCTTCATAAAGCCCCATTTATAGCTTGAAAAGCCCTGAATGAGAAAATTTGAGGAAAATACTTATTGAGATGATAAAAGCTGACTAAAAACAACCTAAAGGCCGGAATGTAGCGTGAGTATGGTGAATACTCATCACCTGACCTAAAAGTATCAAGCGACGACAAACCCGTAACCTAACCAAGCCCAAACAGAAGCTAAACATGCGTGACTCAAACGAGCCAACGCCGTGGAAAAGCGAAAGGATAACGGCTAAGCGGTTCCTCACTAAACTTAGATTTGAACCTTTGCCCTCGAAGCTCGATGAAGATATGAAAATACGAGAGATATGAAAAGCGAGGGGAGAAGCTTCCTTGAGGTGTCACGGTGATTAGTGTCCGGAGTGGTGGGTGAGGCAGGCTTTGCTCTGCTCCCCATGCATTTGCATCAAAGGTGGCTCTGGTTGATCTATTGGTACTAATCCTTGCATGAGCTGTAGCTGGGACACTAACGTGCCCATGGATGTGGACATCTAAGTCATGAACTACATGTGTATGTCTATCTCTAACCCAACCGCTATTGTGGTTGGCTAGGAGAGTTGTCGATTGTTGGTAGTACCTTCGTGGGCGGCTCTTTGCCATGTGTGGTGCTCATAAGTCTATGCTTCCAGAACAAAGTGTGCATATAAAACCCATCATTGATGGGAGGAAATGTGGCCCATCCATAGGCTGTCTAAAGGTACGTCGCCGCGTGGTGGATCATCTCCTCACTCATAGGATGGCTCATCTCCCTCGTACACAATGTGTTCTATAATGCCCCCGTGTTTTATCGATTTTCTTAACTTGCTTTCTTGAAACAGCTTCATGTCGATCAGGTGTCCGAGATACTGCACTTTTACAGCTAACTGGCCGTGTAATAAGTGATGTGTGTGGGAGGGCAGTTGTGCACTTGTTTCCACTGACAGTCCTGATGGACTTTTCAATCATTTTTCCTACATCGAAGTGCATATTCATTTATGGCATAATTTAAAATTGCCTTTTTTTACATGACATCGGAGTGTGTCACTCGACATGGCGTCTGACGAGATGAATGCATGCTAAAAAATCTGCGTGCACGTGATTAAGCGCAGGTCAGGAAGATGACTACCTCCTATTCATAATTTCTCTCCCATTGTACTTCTACGTCGATTAAGGCGTTGATAATTTCCTCATAATCAGGCTCCTAAAGCAATTACGTATATGCCTTGTCATCGCCACCTTGCAAGTTGTAAAGATTGTTAATTATGTGATGGTTGAAAAGCACCCACTCCTCTCTCACAAATATTGTCTTTTTACTTCGATCTAGAAGATTTGCATAAAAGTCGAACGATATGCTTTACCGTCGCGGGGTGTCGCTGCGAAAGTCGTCAACCTTTGGAGTTGAGTAGGTGGCTCAAATACGGGTTGGGCTTAATGAAACCCTGTTCGCGGATGAAGGAGAGCTCGTTCTGGCGTGTGAAACTGACTTCAATTTTGGCAGTGGCAAACTTGGTGGCATCGAATGGAGGAGGTGCAGATGTGCATGCCCTGTGAGATGATTTCCTTTTCTTTGGTGCCATGATGGAAAGATCGAAGCAAACACCCGATGGTGCCTGGTCGAGAAAGTACACGCCCTGCTTTGCTAAGGGCGACAAAAATATTGATAATGCTTTCGAAACTATGCAAAATGGCTCTTGTGTATCACTTTGGCAATACATTGAACTTTTTGGTGTGTGTGGAGAGGATCTACGACTTCAAAAAATCACTTTTGATTAATGTCCCTCGATACACAATACTCTTCTAGAGATGTACCTTAACTTCATGACTGACGTTCCCATTGCTCTCACATGAAGAATTTTTCTGGTGTAGGGATGAGAAAGGTCGAAATCTACCCTCACCTTCTTAGACTTCAATATGGAGATGACTTCTTGTGCAAGAGATCCGGTCTTGATGGTTTGTGCTAAGATATGATCGTAGGTGCAAGTTGAATGAGTGAATTGGTGAGTCTTGTGTTGGCAAGTGGTATCTTTTGATGGAGTCGAATTATGAGATAGGGGCTTGAATGAGATAGGGGTTCAAATGTGGGAGAAGTGTATATGTAAGCCGAGGGAAAACTAAGGTGTTCGTGTGAACGACAAGGCGTTCTAGTGTGTGAAGCTTATCAATGTAAGGGGAGCACTGAGCAGCTATTGAGGAACGCCAAGGCGTTCTAATAGTCCAGTAGTAGAACGCCGAGGCGTTCATAAGGAATGCCAAATCTTTTCATAATGGCATCTGGCTTGTGAGTTGAACGTTGAGGTGTGCAAGGATTCTATTTAGCCTATCTTTTTCTCCTTACTTTTGTTGAATTCACGCGTCATATTGATCCTTGCAATATCATTGAAATCACAAAACATAAAAATTGCCACATGATGAAAGCGTGTAGTATCAACAAATTTTGAATTAATCACAACTAACAAAAAGCACGAGAAAAAAAAAGTATAACAATGAAAATAACTTAAATCATGTGCAAAGAAAAAAAATTGGGTTGCCTCCTAAAAAGTACTAAGTTTTCCCTCGCCAATTTGACATCTCCCTTGTTGTTTAGATTGATTGAAGCTCGGTGGTTGTTTGTCCCGGGTTAAATTCTTCCAAGAAATATGGCTTCAATCTTTGCCCGTTCACCTTGAATGTGCCTTTTTCTAGGTGTGTCACCTCTACAAAACCATGTAGAAACACTTGGGTCACAATGAAAGGACCTAACCACCTTAACCTCAATTTTCTAGGAAATAGCTTATGCTTGGAATTAAACGATAGTGCGGCGCTTGATGTGGAACTCTTTTCCGTGAGATTATCATACCATTTAGCTATCTGCTCCTTATATATTGGGCATTCTCATATATGCCTCGCCCCATGGAACTCATCAAGCTCGTTCGATTGAAAGTCTTTTTCACCAGCTAGTCGTAGAGTCGAGTTGAGGGTTGCCTTTGTGGCCCGATATGCTCTTTGTGTTTCTGAATTCAGCGGGAGGTTATAAGCTTTGCCACAGACTAATCTCTATGGGGACATCCCTACCGAGGTCTTGTAGGCTGTTCGATATGCCCATAGTGCATCATCAATCCTTTTTATATTTGATATAATTTGATGACTAAATTCATGAGAGTGTAAATCTTGTGGTAATAAAGTGATAAGTGAGTTATCATTCCCACTAGGATTATGCAATTAAGTACTGACCTAATCTAGCTCTAATTATATTTGGATGGACAAATCTAGGTTGAAAATAAGATAAACTATCATGCAAAACTACTGTAAACTACTACTTGAAGATTCAACAATCAATAATGAAAACCTAAAACAATCTAAAAATCCTTAGAGCATCGATTTCACCAAGATTATAATTAATTGAAGGAATTTGGATTGAAATGAGTGTGTTTTTTTTACTCGATGTTAGCGAATATCATTTAGTTGTAATTGATCTCTCTGGAGTTTTCAACACATCTCTCTTGAGTTTAGGTCAAGGTCAACTCTGCCTTAACCACTAAACTCAAGAGTCAATAAGCTTAAGAAACCTGTTTACCATGTTAAACCCTACGATATCTCCATCTCTAGGCATTGAACAATAATTCATATAGGTCCCTTGCGAAATCTGGCTTCTCAGCCTAGATTCAAAAGCTAATAATCAAATAGGTAGTGATCAACAAACTATTTTGTAATGAAAACAATATGAATTATCCAATGAAATAAACAACTATATAAGAATTAATCCAAAATTCCGAAAATCAAATAAAATCAAGGGTACATTGTAGCCCTAGGAAAACAAACTAAAACATACTAAGAACAAAGATAACATAAAGGGAGAACATTGGGTAGAAAAGAGAAAAATATAGGTTTTGATGAAGAATCTTCATCTCCTCTTTGGATATCTCATTGGTGAGGCTTCAATTCAACCCTGAGACTCTCATCGATGGTTCCACACCAATCTCAAACTCCCTCTCTCCCCTTCCAAGAACGGGTACTAGGATGTTTTTCCACCTAAAGGAACTCCTAAAATCAGTCTCCCCTCCAAAAGCATGAGTTAGGGCACTCATATAAAGCAATTTCATTTCAAAAAAATGGCGAAAATGCCTAAGGCCAGCCACGATGTGGCGATGAATATTGCCCTCACGTCACGACACATTGTTGCGGCCCCTGCTAGAGAAGTTACATGTAGCGTTACGACATCACTCCACGCATGATTATGAGAATCACAACTCCTCTTTGTTTTCTTCTTCACTTCTCGAGGTCATAGCTTTGTCGTTCGAACTCCAAATTGAGAAATCTTAGTCCCGTTAGAAATTTTAGAGAGTTTACAATATGTATATGGCTACAAAGAACACTTTAAAGATGATGGTAAAGCGAATCAACAAAGCATTTCCCATGGGTTGAATTATTTTTCTTCTCTTCTTTCTTCTTCTAAAAGCCATAACTTGATCATTTGAAAGTCAAATTGAGTGAGCAGGGGCTCTTTGGAAACTTGAAGTCTGTAATATCCATAAATACAAATATAGAGCCATGGTAGGTGATTCTACGACTTAAAGATTGAAATATAGTAGCTGTTGTTGTTGCGTGTAGAAATTTATTGATTTTTACTTTTTTTAAACTTTATCTTGCCGATGCCTTGGATTTGGTCTAATTACAAATATAGATAAGAAAATAATGTTAAAACCTTACATTTATAACATAAAAAAATATGAAATAACCAAAAAATATGAGGATAAAATGAGTATAAAATATACTCATCACACACGAGCTGCTCCTTAGTTTGTCCTCAAGCAAAGGAACACGAAAACATAAAAACAAAACACTAAAGTAAATATGAGTAGAGAATAGGGTACTTGTAATAGGAGTGAGGATAATGCTTGAAAATTTACATGAAAATATGTTAGCGAAATGAGATCTAAACACATTTATAATCTCTAAGGACAGTATTAAAGTCGTGAAGATCGAGGCAAGTTATGCCCCCAAGCCCTCAATAGATCTTTCCTAAAGGAACTCGGTGTAAATTATTTTTAGGTCTCAAATAAAGACAAAGGTTCCAAAGCACTCTTCAACCAAACTTAACTCACTATTTTTGAAAGACATTAACAAAAATAGGTTGAGAACACACCTTCTTACTCAAAAACTAAAACTAAAAAGTAGGATGCAATTATAAGGGGTTCTAGAAAAGTGTCCATGTAAGCGAGGATCCGTGGCAACTCCCGCTTGAGTTGGTTGGGGCACCGGGGCATTAAAGTTCCCCTCGGGCACCCGGCTTAGAACACTAAATGCGAAGCACACACTGTGAGATTGACCCATCTTTTGTCCCATGTAACGAGTAGTGAAGTTAATGACTCCCGGGAAGTTGGCTCGAGGCATTGAGCTTACAGAAAGGCCCTCGTACTATGCTAAGGATTTTGAATTAAGAAACAACTCACTTTTTTTTCTTTTTCATTTTTCATTTTTTTCTTTTCTTTTTCTTTTTGTTTTTTACCAAAATGTGTGGGGCGATGATTTCTTGATAAACAAAGGGCATCTTTAAGTCTCAGTAACCACTAGATAGACTGAATCCCTAAGATCAAATAAATGTGATGAGTATCTTGCTCGACCAAATAAAAACACTTTGAAGCACAAAGTCAAATCATGCTCAAAACAATTACTAAGCACTTGACCAGCTAATATGAGACACAAACCAATCAAAAGAAAGAAAGAAAAAGCACATGCAAACGACCTAAACGACTAAAACAATAACTAAATTAGGTAAGGAGATATAAAAGGTAGCTTTTTGAAAAAAATTGAGTTCACTCCCCAAACTTAAATTGAACATGGTCCTCAATGTAAAACAAAAGCAAGAAAGGAGAATTAGTACTTCCCACTGGGGTGAGGGTATGAGCCTCCCAGGGCTTGACTCAGTGATTATGACTTGCTTATATTTTACATGTCTTGCCTTTTTTTTCTTCATAAGTCTTGAAATTTTCATTAGTAACCTCTAGCTTTCAAAAGTGATGCACAGTCCTTGAAGCAAAATTTAGGCTTGAACTTCCCCTTTTCAAGAATATTTTTAGCTTGAGCCACAACTTTGACTTGAGCACGAAAATTAAGAACAAAGCAACCTCAAGAAACAAGATCAAACTAGAAATTTATCTAAAAACAAAATAAAAACTAAGTAAGAAAGAAAAGGAAAGAAAAATTAAGTGAGCTAGTGTTTGCCTCAAAGAATCTACTCCATTTTTAGAGTCTAGCTGAACTCACACCAGCTGTTATGGATTGGATAGTGATTCTTTCTAAATCCTTCATAGAAGAGTGAAATTATTGCCAAAGTAGTTGTTAGAACAATCTTTTTGCTTGCATCTTTGTCTTAGGAATGTAGGAATTTTCTTCACCATGGTTGCTCTTAAATTCTTATTCAACTCAAAAAGGTACTCATCCACCTCTGAAATGGGAGTCAATTTTTCATTTTCCACTTTTGCATCCACTGCTCCCCAAAGAGTCATCTCTGGACTAGTCTTCTCAACCTCTTTTATCATCTCTTTGGGCTCCAAAGAAGCTAACTCCTCTTTTACAACTAATTCATTGAATTCCTTCCACCTTTTCTCTTATAAGCTCCTTAATTTTGAGAAAACTTCTTTCTTGATCTTCTAAAATTATCTTAGCCATTTGCCTTATTTGTGCCTCCAATCTCTCAAGTTGGGATGATTGAATTTGGAACATTTCTCTAGTCTCATCCATGAATTGGAGCTTAGAGTATGCATTTGAAACTAAGACTTTTGATTCGACCATAGCTTGTCCCAGGTTTATTAATTCTTCATGTGGAGGTAGAGAAGGGTTTTAACTTGTCTCCCATGATAGGTGAGAGTGATGTGGCCATCCTGATTGGTATGTGTTTGAGTATGGGTTGCCCACATAATGAACTTGTTCCATATGCCTATACGGGTTCCAAACATGGCTTGCTACTCTTTGATGCCCACCATAGGCTTCTGACATCATTGTTGTTCTTGAGTTAAGGGGTATTTGAGTTGATAATTCGATCCACTGACATCCATTGTGAATCAAGCGATATGAAACAAAAACAAAAATCCAAAGTAAAATAGAAAATAAAATAAAACAAGACTAACTATATCCATAGTAGAGTTAAACTATTTTGAATCAATATTAATAGAAAAGCACAATTCCCGGTAATGACGCATAAAACTTGTTAGTTATAATTTGACAAATAAATTTGCGCAAGTATATGCATCGCTAACAAGTAATAAAGTGATAAGTGAGTTATTGTTCCCACGAGGATTGTGCTATTAAGTACTGACCTAATATAGCTTTAATTCTATTTGGATGGGAAAATATATGCTGAAAATAAGATAAACTAGCATGCGAAAGTAATACCTTAAACTACGACAAAGATTGAGGGCTTCGATAACGAAAACCTAAAACAATCTAAAAAACCCTAGATCATCGATTTCACTAAGATTATAATTAATTGAAGAAATTTGGTTTTAAGGACTGTGTTTGTTTACTTGTTGTAAGTGGATATCCTTTACTTGTAATTTATCTCTCTTGAGTTTTGAACACATCTCTTGAGAGTTTAGGTCGAGTGATCCTCTGCCCAACCATAAGCTTCGAGAGTCATTAAACAGAATCTTTGTTTACCATATATTGAAACCACAGAGTATCTCACCTCTAAAGCGTTGAACAATAATTCATATAGGTCCCTTTCTAAATTTGGCTTCTCAATGTAGATTCGAAAGCTAATAATCAAATAGGTAGTGATCGACAAACTATTTTGTAATGAAACTCTTTTATGAATTATCGATGAAATAAACATGTATATAAGAATTTAATCATATTTCTAACAATCGGAAATCAAATCGAGGGTACATCGTAGCCACTGGAAAACATACTAAAACATACTAAGAGCAGAAGGCATAAAGAGAGAAAATATAGGGTAGAAAAGAAAAAGAATGCAGGTTTTGATGAAGAATCTTTGTCTCTCTTCACTTGGATCTCTTGTCGATGAAAGCAGGTCGACCTTGAGACTCTCAGTGCGTCATTCCACCCCAATCTGTAAAGCTCCTCTCCTCCAGGAACCATGACCTAGGTGTTTTCCACCTAAAGGAACTCCAATCAGGTCTGCACCTCAAAAGCATTAGTTGTTTGCACCGACTAATTTTGGGCTAAAATGAGAATTTCAAATGCATCAGGGGGTGAGCCTGGATTGTCATGAGGCCAATTCCCTCACGTGTGATGTCATTTGCGGCTCTTTGGAGTTCTTTGTGACGTCGGAAAAATTATGACTCTCCCATTTGCACCTCTTCCTGCTTCACCACAGGCCATACAACTGTTTGTCAGAACTCGAATTGAGCAATCTTGGACTCCTTGGAAAGCTTAGGGTTTTAGAATATGGATATATGTCAGAAGTTACTTTGTTTGATGGTAAAGGCGAATCACCAGAAGTGTGCCAATGGTGATTTGGCACTCTTTACCACTTCAGCCTTCTTAAAAGTCATAACAGTCATTTGAAGTCCAAATTGATTGAATGGGGGCTCTTCGGAAAGCTTGAGAACTCTAATATCCATAATTATAAGTATTGGGGCCATGGTAGGTTATTATACAGCCTAAAATATTCAGAAATCCACATTAGCCCTCTTCTTTGTATTGGTGTGATTTTCTTTCTTTTAAATATATTGCCTCAATGCCTTGGATTTGGTCCTAATTACCAATAGAAATGAAAATTTTGTTAAAACACTTATTAATATCATAAAACTATGAAATACTAGCAAAAATATGGGAATAAAATGAGTGTAAAATATACTCATCCGCACGCGAGTCCTTTCTAGGAAGCCTCACACGATTTTCTAGGGTTTTCTTGATATCCTGATTAGAGACTATACTTGCGATTTTACGAGGATGGTGGCTAATTCAATTTGATGCTTTCTTGCTCATTACTTGACGATAAAGCTTCGAATATTTTATTACAGAAATGGCTATCTTGTGTAATGATTGTCAAGGGGTTCCCAATTAGGAGAAAATGTGTTTCTTCAAGAAGCACCACATTACCACCTTACCATGTTTGTTGGGGTAGCATTAGCTGACCCATTTTAGACAAGTAATCAATTGATGGCGGTAGAAAGATATACGATTTCCATATGAAGAAGGAAATGGCCCGTGAGTCTATTCCCCGGACATCGACGACTCAGCTTCTAGAATGTTTTTCAAAGGGGAGTCCACATTTCTTTTTAGAGATATTCCCATCCTTTACATTTATCCACGAAGACACCACTAAAGCATAGGTGTCTTTGAATAGGAGATGTGATAAAATCAACTTGAAGCACCCTTGGTTGTTGCATTTTAAAGTGCCTACGCACTAGTAGAATTTGTGAATGCTCTAATATTGGTCTCATCTCATCTTATGGAAAGCATCGGTTGATGATTTGGTTTCTGTCTGATATAGGATCAGTCTTCCCAATGATAATGTTTCAAATCTCACGAAGCAATTTCTCTTTTGTTGGTGAAAGTTTGGGAAGAATTATCTTTATATGGTGATTGACAAAATCTGCGAGCAGGGTCTATTTTTAGGGATATGGCTAGTAACTATTCATTTAGAGGGTTGTCATTGATACACTCTGGGTTTTCTTCTCCCCATCTTCGAGTCTCTCAAATCTAGATAAGTGGTTTTGGTTTTCCTATACCCTTCTTATCTTTAATATCCATCAAATTCTTTCAGAAGTAGTACCCAACAAATTAGTCTTGGTTCAATGTCTTTCTTCTACATTAGGTGTTTAAAGCATAATGATCTGTATAGACCACAACCTTGTTCTCAATTAGACATGGTCTGAACCTGTCAAGCGAACACTATGGCTAACAATTCTTTCTCAATAGTCACATAATTTAGTTGTGCATCATTAAGTGTCTTACTAGCATAGTAGATAACATGAGAAATCCTACCCTTCTATTGACCTAGAACTGCTCCCACAACATAGTTGCTCTCGTCACGCATTAACTCAGAGGGAAGGTCCCATTCAAGTGTGACCACAATTGAAGCTATGATGACTAACCTTCTCCTTGAGGAAGGAAAGGATTCTAGGGAACTCATCTGTTTAGAGTCGAAAGGTGCGTACCTGAGGAGGTTGGAGAGAAGTTTTGTTATCTTTGCAAAGTCTTTGATGAACCTCCTATAAAAGCCTACATGCACTCGAGCTCCTCGCTCTCCTCGTTGGTTGGTGGTGGCAGTAGCGCATTGAGTGTGAAACTCTTCATGTTTGAGTCAGCTTTCACGTATTTATTTTTAAGTATTTTAAACTCATCAATGAAATTAAAAACTTGGTTTTAGTATTCTTGATGGCAGTGATTTAATAAGAAAAGATGCAAAATGGTTCCAAAGAAAATTAATGGATGTCTCACGTCGTCATTAAGGAAGATGAATTTTCCTCTACCATCTGGAGCATCAAATGGATTCGACTCTACCCATTAGCCCATTCTACATTCAAAGAGCTTTCCGGCGAGTCCTCACTGCATGAATCTAGAAGTTAAAATGAAGAAGTATGGCCAAACGAGTTGGAGCATAAAACAAGTTCTTGACATAAAAACGTGTCGCACGACATTGCGGGTTCGATGCTCGCGACATTGGCGTTAGGCCTAACGAGGAAAGCCGAAAATTGCTATTTTTGGACTATTTTCAAGCCCATTTCACCTTAGGACTATAAATACTCATTTTTAGGTTTTAGGTTAATGAGGAGGTGGAGAACACCTCTCATGAGGTTTCTCTCTCTAAAAGTGTCCATTTTTTCAGTTTTGTTGTAGATTTTGATTTTTAATAGATCTTAGAGTAATTTTAGAGCAAATTTTTAATTGTATTGAAGAGATAACATTGTTGTACTAATAGATCTAGATTTCATTACCATTGATATGAAGATTCAAGCTCAAATCACGATTTGTTCTCTCACTTCTTATCTCTTGATTTCTTTCTTCATTTTTCTGCTTGTTACTTGGCTTGTGATGATTGGAATCTAGTAATGGAACATTAAACACCCTCTAGGAGTGGGGATTAATTGTTGAACATTCAGATTTGTAGATTTATGGTTTATTTTGTGGGTTTGAAACCTGAATTTATACAATCGGTGTTGTTCTTGTAAAGTATTGTTATGAATATCAGTATTTTATACCCAGAAAGAGTTGTATCTGTGCTCTGATTTCTAGGATCCCTCCGAGTGACACAAGGATATGGACTACACGAGAAGCGAAGCGATAACAGGGGTATGTTAAGGGCAGTATTTTAGAATTAATGCACTGCAAGCATCACTTTGATAAATAAGCCCGGATGCTGACCTCGACTTGAGTTCCTTAGTGACAACAAAGGGTGTGTTCTGAGGCATAAGGAACACCCTAATGATTATCAGTTTAATGTTTAGAGGTCTCCATCTCAATTTGGTGAATAATCTTGATTTTATGTGAGCAAGATTACATTAAGGAGATTGAGGCTTGTTCTAATGAATTGCGGATTGAGGTACCAATTGTATTGGAGAAGGTTTGTATTACCATATCGCATGTAGAGGCGAGAGTTGTCTTGAGTCTAAGAAATGGTTTGTGAGTATTGGTTTAGGAAAAACAACCAAATCACCCAAGAGGATCAAATCCACAAGTAGTTATTTAGACCCGTTAACCTAGTTTAGGAATATGGTTATCTAAACTAATTGAAATATATAGTGTCGAGAAGTATTCGAGGCTATACTACATTGCTCTTGGATAAATCCAACATTCGACTCACAAATGTTCTTATCGAAAAATGCAAAGGCGATTTGTAAATAATTATCCACCATTCACAGTGCTTCTCTTCATATTTTTAGACTTAAGTAGTTGTTTGTTTTGGTAGATTTTATGATTAGTTTAAATCGATTTTTATTTCGAGTTAAATTGATTTTAATTCGCATCATTTGGTCGCCTAAATAATGAAGAGCCTTGTAATCCAGGGTGCTTTCGAATTCCAATTAGAGAACCTCGATCCTGCGTGGGTACGATATCTAGACCACAGAGTCAACTTTATTACTTGTATGACGTGCACTTGCGAAAGAGGGTTAGTGTTAGTAATACTTTTCATTTTCGAGTTTAGTACACTTACTTTTGTTTAAGTACGGTTTTGAGAGTATTTACCACATTCACTCCCTTAGCGTATTTTCATATATACAACATTTGGTCATACAGAGGTTTACTGGTGTCGTTCTTTGAGGATTGGCGCGGGTTACGCTTTCTCGTTGGAGAGTTGACATTTTGAAGAGCAATTGATTTGCTAATTTAGGCAATTTTATTTTATTTTTGGTTGGCAGATTTGCTTCTTAGCTAATTTTTTTTTTCACTATTAGTATTTTGTACTTTATTTTCTTTTGTTTTTCTTCTTATTTGTAGGTACTTATGGAGGAATATTCAAGAGTAGATAGACTTGCCTCCATAGAAGCAAAGCTTGACCTACTTGTTCATCATTTGAACCAAAGAATTCACAATGACTCACTCATGGAACAAGGAGTATTTGTTGGTTATGGTTTTTGGTATTAAGACGATCTTGTCTATGAGAACCTGAGTTGTATGCGTTCACCACCCCTCAACATATGCCTTATCGAGGAGTTCGAACCAGCGTCCCAGGAGTAAGAAGAGTTGTCTCTTTTTAAGGAGCATATTTTTACCTACATGGATGAGAACAAGAAGATGATTAATCTTCGTGAGCATAAATTTCTAGATTTAGATGCCTTCTAGGTAAATACTAGTGCTAGATTGAAAAAAATAAAAGCTGAATGGGACACTTAGTCGAGCATTCCAGAACAATTTTCTAGGACCTTTTCTAGTAATACTTGACAAATCCCAATGAATGCGTGGATACTCCTTTGGCTTGATGTGCATCAATTTCCTATCTTGAAATACATTGAAGAAAGGTGAAATGAAATTTGGAAATCGAAACGAAAGGCACTCTAAACAACTTAGAGGATGAAAAGAGCCATTAGTGGATAAACTAAAATTTGAAGAAAAAGTCGAGTAATGGCTATTGAAAAAAGAGCAGTGAAAGATGACGCATTTACCTTCCTATGGATTTTTGTGACTTAGGGCATTGAAGGGGATCTACAAAATTCTCATATACAAAAGAAGACAGCCTTCCTTCTCAGCAAGCATGAATTGACGTCGACAAGGGAGCTCACCTTGCTTGTGGGTGAGGAGAAAGCTAAGTTCAATCTCGATCAAACATTACCTTTGATGGAGACGAAAAGAAACATGTGCCTGAGATTTGTAGTTTGCTTCCATCAAAGATCTGAAGTTTGAAGAGTCCCCATTTCTCGGAGATGTGCTTGCATCACTTAACACATAAAAAGTATTATTTTAAGAAAATTGTGGTTGAACCATTAGCCCGCGATTAAAGGGGATTCTAAGTTTCTTTCCCTGGGTCAAAATGGAAGAAATCATCCTTGAAATTTGAATGGTTATGAAGAGGAAGTGTTATCGAGAAATATGATTGGTCAAATGGGGCATTATTACTTCAATGAGTCTAGATGGACTGCAAACGGATCAGCTTCTTAGGAGACAGCTTAGAGCTAAGTAATAAGAATTTTATCCATTTTTCTCTTTTCCTTTGTATTTTTAGTTATTTTATTTTTTCTATTTATTTATTATTATTTTAGTTATGGGTTGAAAATCCCAGGGTATTTTAACTTTGTTTGGTAGTGTTTTCAGAATAAAGTATGTTTGAAGCTCAACATATTGTCATGACTAGTTTGCAAGAGCAAGGGTTTTCACGTCCAGATGCGAGAAAGTCACCTCAAGGTTCTATTCAAAGTGGCACGAGACTAGAAAGGGGAGTTCACTTTCGACTCTTTCTATTGCCCTTTTACTTCCGTGCTTCCTTTGCTCCATTGCTAACATTTAGGACAATGTTCATCTAAGTTTGGGGTGTTTATTTTGGTTGGTTTGTCATGTCACACACATGTTTCACACATGACAACTTTGAGGATAAAATTTTCTTGTGGTTTTTATGAATGATGAATTTGTTTGATGCTTTCTAACACATCTTAGTTTTGGTTTTTTTTTAGTTAGAGTATATATATAAACACACTTTTTTTACACACACACACACACACACACACACACACACACACACACACACACACATATATATATATATATATATATATATATATATATATATATATATATATATATATATGTAAATAATTGAGTTTTGCTTGGAGTAGTTGTGATGTCAATGAGGACCATAATTGAACCCTTGAAATATGGACAATATTAGAGATAATAGGACTTAAAGCTTAATGGGTTATCTCTCTAATAGGCTATTTAGTCATTGGTTTCTCAAAATCCATGCATTTGGTCACTAAGTACCACAGAAAGAAATTTTTCGCTTGGGTTAGAAGGTTTATGAGAATCCATCTATCTTTGATCTCCATAGGTTATGGAACTTGTTCTGTGTATTATCACTTGAGGCGAGGAAATCCCCAGAGCATATGACAATTGAGAAATGATATAAGCCATCCTTGGAAAGTTTGTGCTTTTGAAGCTAACATAAGTAATAAGCATATGCATATTCCTCTGCACTACCCCGAGCCTTAAAGGCAAGAATTCTAATTTCAAAAGAACCAGTTTGAAACCCGACAACCTTCCACATACATCACTATCCCTTGGTAAAACCAAACTTACCCATGACATGAGGACTTGAACATAATTGAGAAATGTAATGAGGAGCAAGTTTAGAGTTGAAAATCAAAAGAGGTTGGTGAAAAGGAAGGAGGAAAAGAAAAAGAAAAAGAAAATAAAATAAATATCAAGTGAAAAAGAAGAAAAAATAGAATAAAAAGTCAAGGAGGAGTGAGTCTAGCCTCCCATGTATCCTTCCTTGCTAGAAATGATAAGTAAATTCTAGGGGTGTCTCGACACCTAGTACCTAAGACAGTGGTTTTGGGAGCTGCGATTTAAAGCTCGGTAAGGGTTGGTAGAAAGCTTAAGGGTTGCACCACCCTAATAACCTTGTCTTGAAGAAAAAGGCTTCTTGGTGTTTGTTGAAAGAATGCAGAATTTGTGCATAGTTGAAAGGTGATATGAGGAGTATGGAATGAGATGCACTTGTGAGCCGGTTTTAAGAGGCAAGGTGTCATTGTGTTGATGGTGAGAATAAGGATGGAGTATGAGCGAGTGAATGAAAGTAAAATATGTATGTTTGGGTAAGTTTAACTTTAAAATGACTACTCAAACTACCCATACCTAAGCCTTACATTACAAATCTATAAAGACCTATTTGATCTTGAGAGTTATGTGTGCCTACATTAGTGAAGAGTGATAAGAACAACAAGCCTATGAAACCTAAATATACTATCATAAGAGATTCGCGTGCTTATCTCAATTCTTATAAACTCATCTAGCTTGCAATTGTCTGGATAGGGGAAGACCACACACACACACTAGTGAGAACCATGATCTAAATTTGTCTATGAGATTAATTCATTATTAAAATAAATAAATTATCTTTATCATATTCTACATATTCTTGGTAGGGTAATTCTTAAGGCACATATCACATACCCTTAGCAAGCTTGATTTCGATTTTAGTTAAACTAAAAATGGTGAAATGACTCTTCTCTTACCATTCCTTAAGGGCTGACCAATTTCTTTCTTTTCTTTGCTTGAGGTCAATGAAACTTTTATAGGATTTAAGGGGTGTTTGATGAGTGTGAAACTCTACATGTTTGGAATCCATTTCATGCTATTTTAATTATTTTATATCAAATTCATGTAAAGCTACATGGAAATTTCGCCAGCTTTGGTTTGTAGGATGCTTGATGGAAGCAGTGATTTAGTAAGGACATATGTAAAATGTTTAAGAAAGAGAGTCGTGGGATGTCTCTAGCGCGTCATTGGGAAGATGAATTTTTCTGTACCATATGGAACATCAAATGGTTCAACTCCACCCATTATTGCATTCTAAATTCAAAGATCTTTCCAATGAGTACTTACATGCCCAAATCCATTTAAAATGAAGAAGTTATGGCTCCAACAAGTTGGAGAATAAAACAAGCTATTGTGCAGAAAGCAATGTCGAGACATTGCAGTCTGATGTCGTGACATTGAGGTTGGGCCTGACCAGAAAGCCCCGAAAATTGCTGTTTTGGACTGTTTTCAATCCCATTTCACCCTAGAATTATAAATACTCATTTTGGGTTTTGAGACAGCGAAGGAATTGTGAGAACACCTCTCATGGGAGTTTCTCTCTAAAGCTGTCCATTTTTCGATTTTCTTTGGATTTTTTGATTTTTAATAGATCTTAGAGTAATTTTAAAGCAGATTTTTATTTATAATGAAGAGATACCAGTGTTGTACTCATAAATCTAGATTTCATTATCGTTGAGATGAAGATTGAAGCTCAAATCACGATTTGTTCTCTCATTACTTATCTCCTGATTTATTTCTTCATTTTTCTGCTTGTTGCTTGGTTTGTGATGATTGGAATCTAGTAATGGAACATTAAACACCCTCTAGGGGTGGGGATTAATTGTTGAACATTCAAATTTGCAGATTTATGGTTTTTTTTGTGGGTTTGAAACACAGATTTACTCCTGATGATTGACATTTCTTGTAAAGTGTTGTTTACGAATATCAATATTTTATAGAAGAGAGTTGTATCAGGTGCTTTCTGATTTAGGGATCCTCAGGAGTGACACAAAGATGGACTACTGAGAGCAAAGCAATAACTTAGGGGTATGTTAGGCTGATATTTTTAGAATTAATGCACTCTACACATCACTTTGATAAATCACTGGATGCTCTAACCTCTGACTTCAAGGTTCCTTTCTGAGTGACAACAGAAGTGTGTTCCCGAGGCATAAGGAACACCTAAAGATTTATCTATTTAATGTTTAGAGGTTTCATCTCAATTTTGTAGAATAATCTTGATCACGTGTTAGCAAAGATTCTAATCAAAGGAAATTGACATTAATGAATTGCAGTTAAGTACGGTGTATTTGAGAAGGCTTGTATTACTATACATAGAGGTAAGTTGTCTTGATCTGAAATATGGTTGTGAAGTATTGGTTTAGGAAAAACAACCAAATCTTAAAGAGGATCAAATCCTAAAAGTATCTATTTGGAGCCCATTGACACAGTTTAAGAATATGGTTGCTCTAAATAGTGGGAAATGTATAGTGTCGGGAGGCCATTCCCGAGGCTATCTTGCGAGCTGCTCTTGGATAAATCTAGCATTGACTCACATATGTTGCATTGTAAAGTACAAACTGATTTTTTAAGCCAGTATCCATTCCTAGTGCTTCTCTTCATACATTTTAGACATAAGTAGTTGTTTTGTTTGGTAGATTTTAGGATTAGTTTTAAATGCGGTTTTATTTCGATTAAATTTATTTTAATTAATTCGCTAAATAGTGAAGAGCCCTTGTAATCAGAGTACTCAAATTCAATTAGAAGAACCTCCAATCCTCCTTGGAGTCGATATCCGGACTTCTAGAGTCCGCTATTACTTGTATGACCCAGTGCACTTACTTAGGAAGGGGTTGAGTGGTGTCAGCCTTTTCATTCGGGTTTTGGTGTACACTTACTTTTGTTTGAAATGTTTTACATTTCGCTCCCTTAGCCCTTTTCATCTGTGTCATTGATCCTTACAACTTCTCGATAGCTGATCTTGGCTCTATCCACCTCAATACCTGTTTTTGAAATTTGATGTCACAACACTACCCTCATTTTCCATGAAGTGGCCTTTTTCCAGTTAAGTACTATTGGCCCAAGGGTGCCTCAAATTAAGGTTTTGATGATAACAAACTAAGGTAATTAGTTACTAATTTCTTACTTGAGATGAGTGACAAACATCATGAGATTATGAACTTAAAGACTACATCATTCATCTAAGATTTGAATCAAAATCAAGTTCAAGAAGTAAATAAAATCGGGCTTCGAAGTTCAATCATACTATAAAGACTTTGTAAACTTATGAATCCTTGTAAGGTGATAGCATTGGTGCACTTAGGATATTATCATTTATCATGCATCACTCACAACTCGGTTTTCAAATCCAAAAATTGCATATCCTTTCAAAACTCGAGTTTAAGCATAAAACCTTAGGCTTTATAATTCTAAAATGTGCTTCAATGAAACACCTAATGTTTAGAAGTGTTTTAAATAAAAACACATGAGTTTGAGAAATTATAGGGTCGACCGGTGAGGTAGAGCCTGTGGTGCCGGTTGTGAGTACATCAATTGAATCGGTCGATCGGTTGGCCACAGTATACCAGTTGAATGGAGAGAAGTAAACAGCCTAGGATTTATCGATTTGACGTCGGTAGATTAAGTCTTCAATTGAACTAGTTCGCCGTACCAATTGGATGGATACATACGCGATGTTGACCCATAGCGTGGTGACATTTTCCCGACGCAAGCGTTTGATGTCTGACCATTTGGATCTAGTAGCATCTATTTGAAACTGTTTAGTTAAACGGTCGGCCGGTTTGGAACCGGTTGGGTTGTAAAACTCGACTGGTTGGATGTAGTAGCTCATCAATAGGTGTAGAAGAGAAAACGGTCAACCGGTTGAGTTAAATAGTTGGTCGGTTTAGCAATTGGTCAAGTTCAACGGCTATAAAATAGTAACTTGCAGTGTATTAAATGCAAAATGGCTAATGCATTTAATCGACGTCCGAATAGTTAGTCGAGCCGTGGCCAGATTGGCGCTTATTTTGGTGCGAGTTCCCACTCTACTCGTAGTGACCGGGGATCATTCATGCTGCCAAAGACTTGTTTGCATTTATTCTCTCAACCACCATTTCTCTTGCTAATCAATTCTAAATAAAAGATTCCTAGTGCATTCATTTCACTTTCATATTCTACAGTGCACCTTTGTATTCATCTTAAGCTTGAGTTGTATTTGATCCATCTTGACAAATAGAGAGAAAGTCTCATTGAACATTAAAGAAGGCTTCAAGTGTGTATAGCTTGAAGAATTTGTGAAGTGCCCATTGGGGCCAAAATCCAAGTGTAAAAGGAAAAAGCTCGAGTAACCCTCACCGGTTGAAGGTTGAGGAGAAGTGGAAGTAGGAAATGGTGTCTTAGAGCCATTATAAATCCGGAGTTTGATTTCTCTACCCTATATCTCTTTATTTAATATTTTTGTAGTTAAATTTGTAGATTTCTTATTGATTTGTATTTTTTTGAGAAAACCAATTCACCCCCACTTGGTTATTTTGCTAAGTCATAATCAGCTTAAGAATCTGAGGGTTTGTTTCTTCACATCTCTTGAAACCTGACCGAGGTTATCAGGCACTTGTCAAGTAGAATTAAACCCCAACCTCTTTGAAGTCATCTATGAACACTTCATTGCTCATTTCTACCATGTGAAGAATATAACCAAGTATGCATTTTGGAAGGTGTCGAAGCATTACACAATATGAAGGACATTTAATACAAAAACCGAATGTACCATAATTCCATGTGAATATGGTCTTTTCCTCAGATCCTCGATTGATATGAAATTTTGATTTGTATCCAGGAGTAGCCATTTAAGAAATGATAATATACTCATGCGCCAGAAATCCACAGCATTAGTCATGAATGGTAGAGCGAATCACCTTCCCTTGTTGCCTTATTGAACTTCACATAATTACATCTGATTCTCCATCTTGCTTGATGGTCAAAGTGTTCAGTTAATTCATTGTTTCATTGTGGAGCTACTTGATTATCTCCTTTCTCACAACTTTTTTTCGCAGCGAGGATTTAATCTTGCACGAGGCTTGATGGAGGGGTTTATTGTTTTTATTCTGGTAGAATGCGATGCATACACATGAAGGCGAATCCTTTGATGTCTGACTAAAGAGACCCGGCCAGATGCCACTTTTGTGTTTCCTTAGCACCCTTAGCCAACCTCTTTTCCTCTGGAGTGACCGGAAGAAGATATGATGGTAGCAGGAGTGGATGAAGGGCCTAGGTAAGCATACCTTAGGTGCTCGGGCAGTGGTTTCTCTTCTAGTTCTGGTGGCTTCTCCACTAAAGGAATATGAAGGTTGGAGCTCTCTCCCAATTCTTCAAAATACCCTTTTTTATAACATCCCAAGGAGTTCATCCATGCAATACACTTCCTTACTTCTTCATCATTCGACTCTGTTGAATCTTCTTGTACCAAACTAGATTCCAAGGGATCAAAATGATTCACTAGGGTAGACAACATAAGCCAGAAAGCATATCCGCGTAAAATAACAATAAGTTGGGCGAAATTTCATAATGGTGAGGCACTTTGAGAGGGTTATCTGTCGTGCGAACTTGAGGCCGGGTTCGACTTCCTTTGTCTATGCCAGCTTTGGTGGGTGGCTGGAATGAGTTGAGTTGTGGGAATTTCCTTATCTTCTTCCATATCTAATACTATGAAATCTATAGGAAAAATGAATTTGTCAACTTTTCTGAGGACATCTTAATAATACTCAGATGATTCAGGATCTCTGCGACTAAAGTGTCACACTAATTCGGTCTTGCCTCTCGATCCTAGTTTTCTAAAGATAGTCGGTGGCATTAGGTTTATATTGGCCCCCAAGTCACATAGTGCCTTTTCAAACTTTGACATTTTCAGTGGAGCATGGATGATGAGCCCCAGGGATCTTATGGCTTTTTATGGCAGCTTCTTTTGTAAAATTGTGCTACACCACCTCTTCGTGGAACTGCTGTCTCATAATCCCTACTTTTTTTTTTTCATAATCTCCAGCTCATAAATTTAACATAATTTAAGACATTCTTCTATAGGGCTTTTGTGAAGGAATATTTAAGTGGAGTTTCTCGAAACCTCGAAACTTATCATAAGCGATGACCCAGTTTACTTTTCCATTGCCCAGGATATGTAATTCAGATTAGCTCATTTGATGATGGGTCTGTTTTCTACATTGATTGCTCCGTCTTGTTTGTTTTTTATGTCGACTTCTTTTTCTGTCCTTCCTTAATTTCAGTATCTCTTTGTAGGCTTTTCATTATTTTCCCTCTTCTTAGTGTGATGGCTTGACATTGCTGCCACCCTCTCCTCCTAGCCTCACAGTGTTCGCTAGGTTACCTTGTGGTCTATTTGTTGTTGACATTTGGGCTATCTAACTCACATGAGTTTCTAAACTTCGTATCAGAAACTCTTGCCCCGTTTTGAAAAATCGTCATTATTTCAATAACGAACTTTTCTTGGGATTTAGCTAGACTCATGGAGTTAGCTAGCTTTTATCATTCTTCCCTCTAAATTCGATTTTGGGTGGGTCTTCACCCAGGATTATATTGGTTGTTATAGATTATTATGCTTATTGTATTCTGACATCTCTTATGCTTGGCAATGAAAATGGTTTGAGGGTTCTGTGACATCTTCAGCTCTTATGAAGATCATTCTGAATGCATGGGGATGGGTATGTTTGTGCTACATTAATAGCCATCCCGAATTACTTTCTGTAATATTTAATCGAGAGGGATACGGTACGCAGGATTGGTGAGACCTACATCGTGAACCCAGGCCGCCCCTCTTTCTTTGGTTGAAGCCTCTCACTTGGCCTGATATGTTGTTGTTTACCATGTCTTCTAAGAGTTCAGTATGCCTATATCATTCTTTTTCAGGCGAACCACGGTGAGGCATCGAAGTATTTCGAGAAACATGTTTAGTCCGTTTAGATTGGTTTACTTGTAATGTCTCGGGATCTCATGGTAAGGACATTTCCTCAATAGGCCTTTGTATCTCTCCCAATCTTTAGACATTGTTTCTCCTTTGTGTTGCATGAAGCTATTTATTTCCATCCGCAGTTGTGTTGTCTTGGCTGGTGGGAAAAAGTTTCCTATTAATTTCTATACTAGCAGGTCATTCAAGGAATCAATGGAAGCGGGTGGTTGAGAGTTTAACCACTCTTTCGGTCTATCCCTAAGTGAGAAGGGGAAAAGCTTAAAGCATAGAGCATTGTCAGTCACCCCATTGCCTTTCATTGTGTTGCATATCTCCAAAAAGTTCAAGATGTGTGTATTGGGATCCTCACTAGGTAGTCCCCCAAACTGAAGAGAATGAACTAGTTGGAGTGTGATCGACTTGAGCTCAAATTCGTTGGCTTAGATTGGTGGGGCTCTAATCACTAGCCGAATAATTGGAGGAACAACATAGTCTTAGAGCTTTATGTTGTTGATTACCTTCTTAAGGAGGTGGGTTAATCCTTAGCGGATTTAGTACTTGCGTGTTATTCTCTCATTGCCTACTGGCTTTACCCTTATTCTTATTTACCACATCGTACCTCCTTCCCATCTGATTCTCGTGATTACTCTACACCTTTTCTGGCCTTCTAGAGTGCTCACATCTTAGGATCATATGGGAATAGCTCTAAAACTAATATATTGCATACACAACACTTAGATCCTACAAGGAAGACACAAAACATAAAAATAAAGACAAAAGAAAAATAATTAGAAAATAACCTAAGAAATAAAAGAAATAAAGATATCTGAATTAAATCGAGAGATTATTTCAATTAATATAGATAAAGAAAAACAAAGTCCCACAAACAATGGCCTTGAACTTATTGAGCGAAAACTTGAATATGTGAAGTATGAATGCCTAAGTGTGCAAGTGCACACATTGTGAACTAGTAAAACAGTGATGAATATTGAGTGTCGAATCGACAGGGACTGAACCTACCAATTACCAATCTAATTTAATCTTAACTTTATCTAGATGACAACTATTCTGATTTTAGGATCAAAAACATAACTTCGATAAAACTATAATGCAAATGGACTTGACTACGTGATTTCACGGGCTTGGAAAACATGTTGACTACAACTCGACTATGAAAATGAAAATATAGCTAATTCCAATTATGATTAGATGCAGAGCGTGATTTCACGAGGTGTGATTCATTGGAAGGTGGATTTAAATGAAAGCACATTATTTACTTGTTATTAGAGAATTTCACTTTAGTTGTAATTGATCTCTCTCGAGTGTTCAATACTTATTTTAGTATAGGTTAAAGTCATCTCTGTTTTAATTACTAAACTGAAAGTCGTGGCAATCTACTTTCATATTAAACGCTATGATATACATACCTTTATGCATTAAACAATTACTCATATAGGTCTCTTTCGAAATCTAGCCTCTCAGCCTAGATTTTGAAGCTATAGTCAAATAGAGAGTGACCAACAAGCTAATTAAAATAAAAACAATATAAATCATCCAACAAGAGTCCCAAACAATTGTGTATAAGAATATTTATCAAGTGTTCAGCTTGATTAAACATAGTTTGGAGCAACTTCATAGCAACAAAAGAAGAAAAAGAAAAAGAAAAACAGTTAAAACTCTAATCGTGGCGTCTCGGCTCACTCCTTCCACTTCTCTACGATCCCATGCGTCTCCGCTATCTCTCGTCCCCTTCGCTAGGTCTTTTTCTCTCATTTTTATACCATGCTTCGCATCATTAAGGGAGTAAAAAGGTCGGAAATAGGGCAAAACTATGGGTTGAAGCACAGGCATTCAAGATAGGTGAATGGGAATGCCATGACACGTCGGGAGGAAAGCCAAGGTGTTTTAGAGTTCTTGAATTAGAACTACTACACATGAGCATGAGGTGTTGAGGAAACACAAAGGCGTTAGAGGCGCGAGGTGTTGAGGAGGAAACCTGAAAGCGTTCGGAGAACCTTGGGAGTTCGAAACCTTACGCTGTGGGAATGCGAGGAATTTTCAAAGTGTGAGTTTTAGTGCGCTTCATGAATGCCTATGCGTTCGAGACGAGAATGCTAAGATATCCCAAGGTCTTGCCTCTTCTGTGTTCTGCGTACATTTGGTTCTTTGTGGCTCTACTTTGCATTTTCCTTGACCTTGATTTTCTACTGTCAAACAAACAACATTTGGATTAGAATGAGCTATATCTTAATCAAAGATTCGATTCAAGTACATGTTAAATTATCAATAAAATAGGTGTAAAATACATGTATCATTGCCGCAGGTGTTTGTGTTTTTTTAGTCTTCAAGTATTAAAGGGGAGAAGTGTGATGTAGTTGCGGTTGTTATGTCATAGCTTATATTTTACATTGTTGTAATGGTTGGAGTATAGTATAAGAATGCAATGTAATGGGTAGAATTACAATGGTGTTTTTTTGAGCAATCTAACCAGTTAATGGTTATGCACTTATAGTGTTTTTTGTAATCGTCCTGGCTTACTAGAGAATGGTGTTTTTTTAGCAATCTAATAAAGATTGTAACCATTTAATTAGTTGTTGAGAAATCTAACAATTTAGTTAGATTGAAACCATTTAATTAGCTGCACTACCAATGAATGTTGTACTATTCAAGTAAATCTAACCATTAAATCCTAGCTTCTCAAAATAACTCAATGTTTGGATACAAGTAAGCAAAAACTGGATAATTGAAGTTTTTAGCTTCCAATAAGTCATTCCAAATAAATACACAAATCATTAACATACAAAATATATGCATTTGATTTTATCATCCAAACATTAACCTAAATAACATACCAAATATCCAATCCTTAAATTACCAAATACATCCACAAATCCTTACAAATAACTTCCCAATTACATATACAAATCCTTAACCTACCAAGGGGAGATGGAACTGAATAAGCTAGTGGTATACACTCCCTCTTATAAAAATCATCCATAAAGTCTTCACCATTCTTATGAGAGAAAAAAAATACAAGAAACTGCATGACAACAATATATGCCACACATATTCCATTTCCTGTATTTGCAAGTTCTAGCACCATGTCTATTGTAAGGAAATCCATATTGTCATTCACTTGGAAAATCAACTTGTTGGAAGGCATTAGGAAGCAGTTTGCAGCCTCTTCTTTTTCTTTGACTAACTTTTCTTTTATTCTTGGTCATAACACAACAGTTGTCCTCTCCTTCTCTTGCCTCTTCATCACCAATCTTTGCATCAAGGCTATTATGATATCTTCCAACATGTATATCAAATGCTTGGTCCCTTGCATTAATTATGTATCCATTAATTATGTATCATAATAATAACACCAATCCATCTTGGTCTTTTGTGTATGTCTTGAAAATGCAAAGAAGACCTTTGAATTATGCTTTTAAACTGCTTGACTATAGTAGGATTGAAATTTTCCATTTCATCCAAGGCTTCAGTGTAGTTTTCCATGTTATATGCCTTAGCTGCCTTCCAAAACAGTAATTTGTTTTCTTCCCGCTGAACATTGCGATTGGAAAGAGTTGTACTAACCACGATAATACATGTCGACCTTCAGGGAAATGCTGATTATCTGACATTGATTGCACGAACATAAAATAAGCAACAATATCACCTATAAATTTTGTTTAATTGTCAGTATATACAATATATAAAAAGTGAATGTAGAAATTATGATTACATATCACTTGATGCTCATAAGAGATGATTGCAACCCCATTGCCTTCGTCCAATGCAAAGCACTTCTGAAGCTCGATAAAGAACTAGACCCAAGAATCAATATTTTTAGCCTCCACAACTAACCATGCTACGAGGTACATATGATCATTACCATCCCTCCCCTGACATCAACGACTGTCCACTAAGAAAGTCTCGAGAAACATGAGTCGACACATGATCTTGGAGCACCTTTCCGACCACATTTTTTTAGTCCATAAAACCAAACAACCGGCCTATGAAAATCTGGTGGAAGTGTTATCTTATATGGATTTGTCACCAATAACAAATAAGTTTCTAGGTTTGTAATCTTAGGGCTGATACTTCAAAGCTTGTATAATGGTCTTGCATAGACCAGTTAATCATCTATGTGCATAATATTTAACCTTGTATGTAAAAGGCTTCTTAATACTCACCATGTATGCCCTCCTAATAATCTCAATAATTTCATTTGCAGGCCAATGGGGTCTTACCTTAAACACTTCTAGAAATTGCTTAGCCACCCATGTTAACTTCATTTTCTTCTTAGCCTCCATATTTCTATTACAATTGTGCTCACCATCCACTAACTTAACAAAAAAACAAGCCCTCCATGAGTCCCAGATGCATCCTGATCTAAAAGGGCTGCACTAGCGGGCTTACTTCAGCAATTCTTTCGCCTATTCTTCTTGTTGACAACAAAGCTCAAATTCTTGTCATTTGTTACTAAAAACTTAGCAACTACTTTCTTAAATGCATCTCTGTTTGGAAATCTCAATCCTATTTGCCACTAAAATGTTGAGAAGTTTATGTTCTCATTCACAACCTTTCCCCAAGTCCCCTTTCTCCTCCCACTTATATCTACTTCTTCATTGTCATTTTAGTATGAATTTCGTCATCACTTTCTTCATATTCACTAACACACTCAAGCCTAGCAGATGTTGGTTCCTCTTGCTTTGATCTAGAAGTGGTACCTTTTTTTCACTTACAAATCTAATCTACCTTATTTGCTTTTATCATTTGTTGTGCTAAGTCATAAAGTTTACCATTGTTATCCTTTACTCTTTCTCTTGATGTGTTATAATTTTCATCACTAGTATCATCTTCTACAACCAAATCCTTTAGCTTAGCATAATTGCCACCATTCTCTGATGGCTCATAATCATAATCATCATCCTTAGATCTCTGATCAACCCGATCTTAATAATCTAAAAGGCGTATGAGGTTTTTGGTACCGAGGTTAGTTTGGTTTATTAGGATGAATCCTCATTAGTTTCGATTCACAAGCTTGGTTTTCAAGGCAGATTGGTTTTCTTAAATGATTGGTTGGCTTTTCAAATGGGGTGGAATGAGGTTTTGGTGGCTGTTCTTTAAGTTTTCAGTAGATGGGGTGGAATTTTGCGTCTTTATAACTAGAAGTAGGGTTTGTAAGTGCAGCATTTATGGGCTCAATTAAGGGGCTACAGACTTAGGAGTTGACCTTCTAGGAGTAATTTTCCTCCTATGTTGTTGAGTATCTTGTTAGGCCTCTTGAGGTAATGTATCCCGATCATGAGCCGCGATATTTGGTTCATCACACTCCGTATTGACCATTTATAGCACCTCCTTATCAGCATAAACCCTTCTTAACCCCGCCTCTAGACTTTGATCATGAATAAGGTAATATATCTCCTCAATTTTCATATATGTCCCACACTTTTTGGTCAATTCTTCAAGCCATAACTAACATAATTCATCAAGATCAACATTAAATGTCCCATCTTCCTCCCAATCTTATGAGCCATCTTAGCTCTTCTTAAGCGATTCCATGCTAAAAATCTTAGGTAACACCTCACATTTCTTAAATAATAATCCTACCCTACATAAACTACAAACCAATCATAAGAAGACCTACAGTAATAACTTCTAATATTAATAGCTAATCAAGTAACACGCTATAACTACCTACAGTAACCACAAAAATAATCGCACAATCAAGTAATAATGCTCACATTATTTTACTAATCATGAAACACAATCCCACCGCGATCAAGTAATCATTTTGTAACTACCACCACTACAATCACAAACACAATCATAATAAAATCTACATTAATCAATGCTAATATTCAAACATAATCAACCTACATTACCCTGACTTTGCCTACCTTGATCATTACGTTAATCACCAGTACAAATGAGCCTTAATCATGACGAAATCTGATAACTACATTGAGGGTGCTAAACATGAATACGGATATTGGAAATAGAAAACAAGCTTTAAATCACTACATTGGTCACAAGCACAATCAAAGCCAATCATACAATTAACAAAGACAATAGAACATGGTTCAAGCCGAACTCACTGATATCACTTAGTCGGGTTCTCGATAAAAAGAGTGATAGATAAAGGCCCGATCTATCGCATCAGTTTCTCAATTTGGCGTGTTCAACGGAGGAGGAGAAGTGAGGAGATGAAGAGGTTTGGTTGTTGGCCAGAAACCAAATTGTAGTGAATAGAGAGAGGGTGGAGATGGAGTGTTATTCTTACAAGAGCATCAATGGAAATGGAGGTGATAGGAAAGTGTCAGACTTATCAATGGAGGAAGGTGAAAGGAAGATCGATGGGCGTCAAATGTGTTCAATGAGAAAGAGAATGGAGGTGAAGGATTATTGGGGCGAAATGAAGAAAGGGGGGAAAGAGGGAAGGTCCCGATGGAAGGAGGAGGGCTTGTTAGAGTAAAATGGATTTTAGAGGGAATAGGTGCCACGTCATAATTTTTTAACTCACTCATTCAGCTACCCCGGTGGGTTGGGACATGGGCGCCTTCTGCCTTTGGCAGGGGAGGTGATGGTCGGCCCAACATGGGTGTTCTAGTTAAACGGTAGGTGGGGCTAATTAAAGAAGACTGACCAAACTATGGATTAATCATGTCAATTACCCCTTCATGAAAAAGTTTCCTTATCAGTTTAGGAAACTATACGTACATACATACATACATAAATACATACATACATACATACATACATACATACATATATATATATATATATATATATATATATATATATATTTACACTCTCGTTTGAATAAGATCATTAAGAAGGAGATTTATTCTCAAGCTTATCGTGGTATAAGGTGTCCATGGCTTCAGCTAAAATCGGTCCTGCTTGACATTGATTCTTACTCATGGTTGAAACCCAGTCGTAGATTGTTTCTCATGGGATATTTCCATCTCCGCCTCTGTGAAAAAAATGGAAACCCTTAGTTTGCCTTAGGATCCTTTGCCCAGTGGCCTTCTACTTCAAGGAGGGAGGAGTTTCAACTACTCATCCTCTGAGAAATCATCTTCAGAGGGTGTTTGGCCGGCGAGAAAGATAGAAAGAAAATGAAGCGAGAGGAAAGCGGGGGCTTCTTTGTGAAGCCCCAACTTCAATAATAAAAAAAGTTGTCTCTAAAGTCTTCTTTGGGGTATTATATACCACGAATCAATACAGAGTACAAATTGTACAAACTAAACACTATTACATGGGGAGAAAGTGGAAGAGACAAAAAATTAGTCGAATGTAGCTGAGACAATTTGTGACCCTTACGAAATTTTACAATCCTTACGGAATTTTGCAAGGTTCCCCTCTGCATCTTCTTTTCCGGTTCCTTTTGCCTTCTTATGCTCTGAAGCTTTGAATTTCTCCTGATTTCTTCTGGCAAAATTGAATCTGATATTCAAGATGTCTGACCTTTAAAAACAACAAAACTTGCCACAAAATTTGATTAGTAGCTTTGCTAGGTCCTTAACATGTCAACTGGGCTAATTAGGCTGATTAATACACAAAAAGTGCTTAAAAACTGGAGTGTTAAGGGTATGAAATAGCACTTTTTAGGTAGTAATCACTCCCCCCAACTGACACATTGCTAGTCCCTTAGCAATGAAGGAAGAATGAAATAATTTAAAGCAAGATGATCTAAATATCCACAAAAAAAAAATGGTCTTCCAAAAGCAATGATGTGATAAAACCCAACCTTAAACAAAAGTTATCAAAATCTCTCCCAATGACTATCTTAAGAAGTGTGCTATCTGAGTGAGTATCAAAGAATTTCCTCTAGAGAACCAGCTTTGAAACCTTCCACGAAACTAAGTGTTAACTTGATCGAGTTTTCAAAAATAGTCTACCAGCTGTCTGTCACTCCTGACCTGGCTCTTTTCTACACCTAGTAGACTAATCAACCTTCATAGACTAGGAGCCTCATTTATTTCACAACTTTTTGTTGTAGGGGTGAAATGCTGAGGGTATTGAATTCACAATTGTCCACGTAACGGGGGTCCACCGATGACTCCCAACCAAACAAGGTTTAGGTCATCAAGTTATAAGGATTTTTCGACCACTAACTCTTCATATTTCACCCCGGACTTTTAGTAAATTCATACTCGACACACCTGGTGTTAAACTCTCCACCTATTCACCCATGCTTGAGAAGCAAAGTCGGTGACTCTGACTAGTTGGCTTAGAGACCTTAGGGCTTTAAAAGACTTCGCCATACCCTCGGATAGTGCTCGGGTTTTGAGGTTAGTGTCTGATTATCTTTTTCTTTCTTTCTTTCTTTTTTGTTTTTTTCTTTTTGTTGTTGTTGTTGTTTTTTTTTTTAGACTCATTGGTCTTTTTAAGGATCCCAACCTATTAAAGGTGTTAAAAAATACTAGAGCCCAGTACACCAAGGCTCGGGGAGGAAGAAAGTTTTTCAGCTTATAAATGAAGACTAATGTTCATAGTGTGTGGTTAGTTCAAAGTGGAAGAAGTAAGGTTGAATCTGAGAGGTTTCAACTTGATTTATCAGCTTTTATAAGCATAACACCACTCTACAATCAAAGTATTGAGACAAGGTTTCAATTTCTCCCGTTGCAGGTTGAGAATTACAAAAAATTTACAAGCTTAGATGGAAAAGCCCAAGAAAGCGATATTAAAAACATTTTAATAACTAAAAAAAATGAACTAAAGACATATCTTAGAAACTAAAAAAAAAAAAACATGTACTGTAAGCATTGAAACTATAAGCCATTCAACTACAGAAAATAAACTGGCTTGAAACATAAAGTGCACTTCCTTGTTTAACTCTCCCCCGACCGGATGTTGCATTGTCCTGATAGCTCGGGAGAAGCAAGGAGGAAGTGATACCTCACTCGGTAGGTGCGGGGGTGAACCTCATCCTCATCTGTGATGGAGCTGGGATGATCAGGTTAATTGGAGGCGACAAAGCTCTTTGGGTGGAGCCCCTACGGACTGGAGTCTGGCGAAGATGCTATCGTGAATCTTTGGTGGATTTGGGTCGCCTCTTCTTTGAAGGGTGGGGATAGGCTGATGGCTTCAGGTGCTCCTGAATTTGGCCCGAAGGATAAACCCCGTAAGAGTAATCAACGTGCCATGACGGTATGGGCAACGATGGAAATTAAAATGATGCGTGAGCCCGGATAGTGGCCATGTCGCTAGAGCGGTGTTGTGTCGAAATGTGGACAAACTCCACAAATGGTTCAGATGTATTGGGGCCAGCCTAAGTAGTAGGGGCTGGAGGGGGTGATGGGGTGATTCGTGGCACGGAGGGTTGAGTCAAGAAATCCTTGATATTTATAACCTAATTCCTCCTGCGTCGTATCACAGCTCTTTATGATATAGTGGCTCTGAGAGATTGGAACACGGGGATGGGTTTTCTTCGCCTGAATGACTTGATGAGGTTGATTTGGTGAATTCGATTTACATTTTTAAGGTTTGGTAAAAGCAGGTGAATTGGTGTTTGAAAACTGAAAATGAAATAAGTAAAAATTGTAAGAATAGAACTCCGCCGGAAGTGTTGGAGTCATTGGGTTGGATTCATAAAAGCGTGAGAGGTTTCCATGGTCTTTTCCTCGCGTTAGGAGGATGACCTATCAATCGTTTCGAGCCAGGATCTTCATTTAGCTATAAAAATTGACCCTTAATAACTATCCTTTGAAAAGAGTAATTTATTCACTAAGCATCGATAGTCTCGGGCGTGAAAACAATTCTCCTTGACTCACGCTTCCCGATGATTAATAGATGGTAGCCCAATATGAATCTCGGTGGATGCCTTGATAAGCATCCGCTGAACCACAGATACCAAATACAGGTCGTTTAAGGTGAATCTGAGATTTAAACCTATAGTTCAAGAGAAACACAAAGGCGCGGTGAGTACTGCGTAGAAAACCAGAACCTCGGTTGCCTTGAGATCCACACTTTTGGCGGCCTTCTCCTTCAAGGAGGAAGGGTTTACAGCCACTCATCCTCAGGGTTTGTCATCCTCGGAGGGTTGTTTTAACTAGTGAGAAGAGTGAGAAAATGAGAGAAAATGAGAAAGAGCGGGAAGAGAGTGAAAGCTTCAGCTGCTTTATTAATGGCAAAGTCTTGATACGATTGTCTTTAATGCGGGGCTTTTATGGCTAAACCCGCTACAAAATACGAAAAGAACCAAAGAAACAAATACTATTCTGATGAAGTGGGAAGAAAACCAAAGTGACAAAGTCAAAAGTCAAAAGCGGGACTGAAATGGCGATTGACGGGGAATAAAGTTTGAGGGATTTTACTGATGAAAGTGGGGTGAAATTCGCATTTCTGAACCTTATTTTCATATTTTATGGGTTGAGATTCTGCAGTCTTGCTCATTTCTGCATTTATTTCCTGCTTTATTCTTGTTATGGACCGGACTTGGGTTCTCGTGGTTGGGGTTGGATCTGTCACGAACATAAAAATCACGAGAAGAACGCTTTTAAGACTTTTACAGAGCAGTTGTGGCATTTGTTGAACTCTTCCTTTTGACCAGTTAAACCAGATGTTATTTAAAAGCCTTTCAGACATTGGTCCCATGACAAGGCTGACACCATGTTCCCATAGTGAAAAAGAAGAAGCCAAATCAAATGCAAGATGAACTATCGTCTGAGCAAAAGTTTTCAAAAGTAAGGAGGATAAAACCTGACCTTCGGTAAGAGTCATCAAAATCCACACAAAAAGGCTTGTCTCGAAAAAGAGTAAGTCAGCATACGAAAATTCAAGTATCAAATAGTGTCGACTCTTTGAAGAACTGACCTAAAACCTTCCTGAAAACCTAAGTGTTAGCAGTTTGATTTTCAAAAATAATCTATCAAGGCATCCTCTCCCCCGACTGGCTTTTATCTAAACCTAGCGGACTAACTTGACCTCGATGATTAGGACCCACTTTTATTCCTGACTCCTTTTTTTGTAGTAGGGGTCGCGATGTTGAGGAGTATCGAAGACTCCTGAGTGTCCATGTAACGAGGGTCCGCAGGTGACTCCTGACGATTAAAGGTTTAGGGCATTAAGTCATAAGGATCTTTCGACCACTAACTCTTCAGGTTTCACTTCGGACTCTTAATGAGTTCAAAACTTCCAGCACCTACAATTTCTTTAGCTCTGCCCATCCACCAATGTAAGCAAACCTGGTCGGTGACTCCCGACCGGTTAGTTTTAGGCACCAAGACTTTAAATTCACCATATACCCCTCGGATCGTACCAAGGGTTTTCAAGGCAAAACATCACAATTTTTCTTTTTTCTTTTTTTTTTTGTCTTTCTTTTCTTTTATTTTCTTTTCTTTTCCCCCTTTTTTTTTTTTTTTGAAAGACTCATTGGTCTTTTTATTCGGGGGTCTCGACCACAATAAAGGTGATGAAGGTGCTTAGTGGACTTTACTTGCGAGGAGCTTAGAAGCGAGAAATGGAGTTTTGACTATAAATGAAATCTAATGTGCATAGTGTGGTTAGTTCAGTAATGTGGAAGAAAAGGTGAATACCATAAGAGGTTCAACATGTTATCAACTCAATTAAGCATAACACCATTCTAACATCAACAATCATTGGAACAAAATTTCAATTTCTCATACTACAAGCTGGGCATTACAAAAAATTTTTTTCTGAAAATCAGAAACTAAAAGCATGAACTAGAAACTAAAAACATGAACTATATTGTAAAAAAAAAAAAAAAAACTAACTAGCAAGCCATTCAACTAAACAAAAAGACTTGCTCAAAAACATAATACAACACTTCCTTCCTTAACTCTCCCCCCAGCTAAATTCGGCTTGTGTCTCGATGTGGGTATGGAATAAAATTTAAGGGAGGAAGTGATACACTCCACTGATTAAATGTGCCCGGTATTATTGGAGAGGAGACTTTGCAAGCTTTCCACCGAGACCTTATTCACTCCATTTGAGCTTCAAATGAACAAGTTGGAAGAAGAAAAGAGAGGAAAAAAGTGACCAGTTGGAGAATTTTGAAAATTAAACCTTCATCATAATTTCAAAAGTGTTCTTTCTAGCTATATTTTGATTCTACACTCTCTAATCTTTCTAACGGTACCAAAATTACCCAAAACGGAGTTCGGATGAAAATGTTATGGTTAAAACAAAATAGGAGTGCAAAATTAGGGGGGCCTGCGAAAAAAAAATCACAACTTAGTACATTGCAAGTATATATTTTTATGGAAAATTTTTCAAAAGGTAATTTTTTAAAATAATAATAATAATAATAATAATAATAAAATAAAATAAAAAGAAAAAGTACAGGGCTACAGATTTTGCAACCTGCGAAATTTTTTTCGCAGGTTGCGAAAATTCTTGGGCTCTTTCCTCTGAACTCTAGACCTCCCTTCTTTATGAATTTGGCCTGAAAATTTGCAAAATAACCTGAAAAATTAAAAAATTGTAGAAAAATGAAAAATAAGCTAGAAACAAATATTAACTTAAAATTAGAAAAAATCTAAAGAGAAAAATTAAATAAAGAAAAATAAAATAAAATAAAATAAAATCAAAATCAAAACAAAAAGTGAGTGAACTATAGTCTCAGGGGAGACTGAGTCCACTCAAACCAGTTTCTCAGGCTTTGTCTGGTGGTGATGGAGGAATTGGTGGAGCTGGTGGAATTACTGAGGTCCCGGTGGCTCCCAGTATGAACTTGAGATGGTCTCGGTATCGACCATCGGATTTGTGCTATGCAACATGAGTAGTACACTTGATGTCTTTGATGTAGTGGCAAAGTTTGAACAATGGCCACTAACTTCCTACAGTTTTGCATAAGGCATTGCAAATGGGCGCGGCCTCGGCAGCGACATGTGCTTGGGTATAGATTGTCTTCTGGTGTAGAGCGGGATATGCTAACGTCAATGCGGGGATGGAGTGTCGGGGTTGTTCTTTTAGGGCTCTTCCACTTTGCTTCCCTTTCCACTTTACTTCCCTCGGTCGTGATGGGGAGATTGGCTCTTTCTTTTCCATGGATAAGCAGTGACCTGATGTCGAGGATTGAATGGCTTTCCCTTGCGGGGAAAATATTTAAGCGAGTTTCTCTGTCGACCATTCTTATATAGGCCTGTGATGACATTGCTCCTCCGCCCGTGGTGTCGTCGGGCCTTTCTTCCTGCGGATTCTCTTCCCTCACAGGTAAACATGTTGCCAATTGGCAAGCCTCGAAATTGATTTACAACGGAGTTGTCAATTTACGATCCAATTTCGCATTAAAGTCACGTCAATTCTCTTGTCAGCGTGTTTTCCACAGTGTCAATTTTTTTACTTAATTAAGCATTGATTGACTTCTGCTTTCCACAAAGTCACCCACCATCTTGCTAAGGTCCAGAATGGCTTGTTCAATTGGAGAGGTTGATTGTGGTGGTTGAGGCTAAAATGAAGAAGCATACTGTGAATGTGCAGGAGGTGCATATTGTGAAGCTTTTGGTCCCCATGAGAGATTTAGGTGGTTCCCCCAACTAGGGTTATAAGCATTTCCATATGGTGCATTTGTAGGAGGCACAATGAATGAGGGCACACTCATCCGTGGAGGGTTTCTATAGTCCCTCATGGACCAATATGTGTTTGGATTTCTCTCCACGGGTTGCTAACTCTGTTGTTCTTTAGGAGGAGGTTCCATTTGGTTCATGTTTGAGATCACTGTAGCTTCTGACTGACCTGCCTCTAGAATTCCTTACCCATTGTAAAATGCACTCCTACTAGAAAACAGGGCAACACCAAAACAGAAAAAAAAAAACCAATTCTACCTAAAAGGGGTAATGTTAGCTAAAAAAAACAAGCGATCAAACAAAGTGCTGGCTTCATTGGAAAAATGCTAAATAGAAAAATAAAAGTAAATTCACCAGATCTTGTGATGAGGATCACAAGTATTACATATGTTGTCATTTGCACATAGGCACCATCCCCAGCAACGGTGCCATTTGATTCGTGGCACGGAGGTTAGATCGGAATCAACAATATACATAACTTCTTTCCTCTTTGCGAAGTGATCTGGCTCTTTGCGATTATAGTGTCAAGAGATTCGAACACAGGGATGGGTTTTCTTTGCACAAATGACTTACAGTGAGGTTCAATTTGGTGAATTCAATTTTGATTTTAAGGTTTGATAAAAACAGTGGGTTGAATTGTTTGAAAACTAAAAATGAAATAAGTAAAAAATTGTAAAATAGAACTCCTTGAAGTGTTAGGTCATTGAGGTTGGATTCCTATGGTAACTGAGGCTTTCCAGGGTCCTTTCCTCGCGTTGGGGAGGATGACCTATAGTCATTTCCCGAACCGGATCTTCATTTAGCTATAAAAATTGACCCTTAATAACTATCCTTTGAAAAAATGATATTCACTGAGCATCAATGGTCTCGGCTGTGAAAAACAATTCTCCTTGCCTCACATTTCAATGATTAATATATGGTAACTAATGAATCTCAGTGGATCTAGCAATAAGCATCCACTGAACCCTAAAAGATTACCAAATACAAGTCATTAAAGGTGAATCACAAAAAAGGGAGTTTTAAACTTATGGATTCGAGGGAAACCATAAGCCGACAATGAGTACCTGTGTGAAAACCATGGGAACCTCCAGTTGCCTTCAGATCCTGCACCCAGCAGCCTTCTCCTTCAAGGAGGAAGGGTTTCTAGCCACTCATCCTCCGAGTTGTCATCCTCGGAGGGTTGTTTGGCTAGTGAGAAAGTGAGGGAAAATGAGAGAAAATGAGAAAGAGCGGGAAAGAGGTAAAGCTTCATTTCAAAAACATTAATGGTAGGTCTCGTCACAGTGTCTTGTCTGGGGCTTTTATAGCCAAACCCCCTTTACAAAATACCAAAAAAACCAAAACAAATACTATTACAATGGGGGCAAATTAGGAAGAAAACCAAAAAGTGACAAAGAAGTCAAAAAAGACTTAGCGAACAAGTGAACAATGGCGAGGGGTGAAATTAGCAGCCTATGAAATTTTGCAGATTGTGAAATTCTATACCCTTTACTGCTTATCTTTCTTGGTTTTGATTTGTGACTATGAAGTTGAACTTGGTTCTCATGGTTGAGTTAAATCCCACCTACGGTATAAAAAGCCACAGCAAAAACAACAAAACTTGCCATGAAAATTTTGATTAGTAACTGCTAGGTCCTTAACATGTAATTAAGGTTAGTTGGGTGATTAGCACAAAAAGTGCTCAAGCACATTAATAAGGGGGAAAAATAGTACTATTTGGGTAGTAATCATGGGGCTACAGGTGCTGATGCTGATGGCATGGGTGGAGGAGGATAGTGGTGACCTTTGAATTTGTGAAAGACTGAGCGAGGCGAGAGGGAGCGGAGGATGCTACTGGACCTCCGGGGGAACTTCTTGTTGATCCTCCTTAGCAGTAGGAGAGGTAGGAAGAGGAGGACCTCTGACCACAAACTGTCACTTCTCGAGTGTGAAGGTGGCCTCGCTGAGCCTGCGACGATCACCTCCCGATGCGGCTCGACGAAGCCTGGGTTCCTCCCAGGAGACCCATAAGAAGCGTGGCAGGAATAACGGTGGAATTGCTAGACCACTGCTTAGATTCTTTATGGACATTCTCCTCGAGTGGAGCAAAGGCCCGACATGATCGGATCCACGAGGGCCGAGACCGGGAAGCCCTCCGAGATGCGGAATAAAGCCTCAAGGATGGCGCCTCGCCTTTGTACTATATGCTGCAACGGGAACATATTGGAAGGCAAAACATGGTCCATAAAGAGCATTCTCAAAGGAAGCTGCCTCCGGTAAAGTATAGGACCAATGGATGTGGTCTGGGAGAGAACCTGGACCATCTCTCAAGGCGAAGGGTGGGGCCACTGCCTAAAGTTTGTCGAATTGGAAAGAGATGGCTAGAGAGTTGAAGCAGCGCGAGTACTTCATCAGCGCCCTCGATACCTAGGCCCGTGATGGTGAAATGAAGAGCAGTAGGGTGGCGCTCACCCGGGATGCCATGGTCTGGTAAAAATTGATTACTACTCTCGGGTAAAAGAATATGTGCGGGGTCATAAACGGCTCGAGAGAGTAGTGATGAATGAGCCCCATTGAATCCTGGAGCTTAGGCTGATTGGCAAAGGCCGGGTTGTCATAGAAGTTCTCATCATGGAACTCATATTCTGTCAGGTGTTCCACTTCTATTGAGCACTTAGGGAATAAGTGGCCTCGATGGTAGAAATTTGGAAGTCCAGGCAGGAGATGGCATAAGTTTTGCCCTCGACGATTGGTGAGAGGCTGGCTGAGCTTTAGAGTGGTCTTGAAGATTCACCGAGGCGAGGGTCTGGCGCTTGGATGGAGGCTTTTTGCATGCAAGTCGTGGGTGAGATGGAGGTGTGGGGACCCGGACAAAGCCACTGGGGGGTGGTACTGCGCCGCGTGGGAGATGGTGGGAGGCGACGGACGGGCGAACAGTGGGCTCGGCGGGGTTGTGGGCAGACGAGGTGGTGACGGGGGAAGGAGGGACTGACGGAAATTTGAGATAAAGAGTTGTGTCCTCCTGCAGTTCGGCCACACAGCTTCCTTGCTGATGAAGGGAGGTGTCTGGCCCCATAAGAGTTGTGAGTCTCTTAGGCCCAGGTGCGGGAGAGTGGAGGATAAAAAATAGGGGTGCAAGTTCTGGGCTATGGGAGCGTGGTTAGAAAGTCTTGAAATGGGGTGGCTTAAGGTGCCTGAGTTGTGGGAGGACCGTGGAAATAGGGTTGCGAAATTCCGTAACCCTTGCAAAACTGGAGGGAGGGATGGGAAACTTTGAAGACGGAGGGTTCTTGAGTACTGCGACCTCGCAGATATATATGGGAGGTTGCGAGAATTTTTGCAACCCTTGCGGCATCTTTGGGTAGGTGCGAGTGATGTTTATAGTGGTTTGACCCAGCCTGAGAATTCCCTGCTTAGGAAATATGTAACTTCACATAAAATGAAGATAAAAATGAACACATGAATAATAGGAAGAGGGAAATAGGAGCTAAAATTAAAGATTAAATTAAGAGAGAATTTAAAGGAAAGGGAATTTGAATAATGTAAATAGTATGTCTGACAAAGAAAATGGACTACGAGTCTCGAGGGCGGAGTCAGAGGTGACCTAGTTTTCAAGTGTGAGAGTTCGAGGAGGGTGAAATTTGCTCTTTGTCACAGAGTCCCGATGGGGACTTAATGGGGCTTGAGGTGGTGGCCGTTCTTTGAAAGTTTAGCTCTCATTTGAATTGAGAGTTCACTACTCCGTTGGGATATACTTGATGAATGGTGAAAGGACCCGATCCATCCTGGAGGCTTGAGTTTTCCACGGAAGATGAAGCTTGGAATCATGAGGCAGGACACATCTCCCTTGTTGGAAATTTTTCCGAACCATCATCTAATCATGTCATTTCTTGGAACCTCTCACTTGGCAATCTTGGAGTTCTTAGCATCATTCCTTAGTTCCTCACAACTCATTGAGGTCGAGAACCTCTTTAGTAGGCTCTTTCCAAATCCATGTTGAGCTTTTTAATTGCCACCAGCCACGTGTGTTAATTTCCACAAGGAGGTGGCATGCTTTTCCATAGACTAGTCGATATGGGGACATCCTAAGAATGGTATTAAATTTGTTTTTGTATGCCAGTAGTGAGTCTAGCGACTTGAGGGACCCAATCTTTTCTGTTTGAATTCACCACCTTCATCAAGATGGTCTTAATCTCTCTATTAGCTAGCTCAACTTGTCCATTGGTTTGAGGGTGGTACGGAGTGGCCACTTTGTGTTTCACCCCATATTTGGCTAGGACACCTTTCAAAGGGTTTGTTACAGAAATGGGTACCTCCATCACTTAAATTTCCAAATCTAAAGAAAGTTCTCCTTTAGAAATTTAAGCACCACCAGCTAGTCATTTGTTTTGTAAGGAATGGCCTCGACCCACTTGGACACATAATCAACCCCACGAGATATGCACGAATAATCGAAAGAGCGTAGGGAATGGTCCCATGAAGTCAGGCCCCGAACATTGAATAAATCTACTACCGAGTAGGTTCAGCGTCATATTCACGTGATAAGCTTCCCGAGTCTTTAGCATCGATCCGCAAAGTTTGACACATAGCATAGGCTCTTTGAAGAGAGATGACAGTGAAAGCCGGATTACGGGACCCTTCATAGTTGTCTTTTTGTGAAACAAAATGACCTCCATAGGCATTTCATGGCGGTGGGTGAGAATCCTGTTGTTCTTCTTTAGGCCTTTTGCAGCAATGATTTGATCTACCACGATTATTTGAGGAACAAGAATGGTTTGCCTCGATAATAAGATTTTGAAGAAGTATTTCTTGTCACATGTTGTCTATTCAACTAGGACCTCCCATGTTGCTAAATAATTAGCAATATGAGCATGCAGGGGAGCATTCTACGCAAGCGAGAGACTCCTCAGGAAATTCATCATTAATGGGAGGACTGTGGGAGTCAAAAGCTATGGTCAGTCTGGAGAGGTGATCTGCCACTACATTCTCCACCCTTTCTTGTCTTTGATTTGGAGATTAAACTACTGGAGCAGGAGAACCCACCTAATAAGTCCTTCCTTAGCATCTTGTTTAGTCGACAAATTGCTTTAAAGCGAGTGGTGCCGTAAAATAACGATGAATAACTTGTGCAGTATGCTCTGAATTTGTCTAAGGCATAGACTATTGCTATTAGTGCCTTTTCTGTGGTTGTGTAATTTCTCTGTGCTTCATTCAAAGTCTTGCTTGCATAATAAACCACGTAAGGCTTTCTATCTTCTCTACGCCCCGAAGCGCCCCGATGGAAAATCACTTGCATCCTGGCGTCACTTGAAAGGGTAGTTGCCAGTTGGGTGCTCTCACTACAGGTGTAGTAGTCAGGTGTAATTTGAGTTATTCGAACCTCTTTTGGCACCTTTCATCCCAAACAAATTTGGTATCCTTGACCAACAGCTCACAAAGGGGTTTTGCAATTTTTGAAAAATCTTTAATAAACCTCCACAGCCAAAGAAACCTGCATTGAGAATTGCCCTGTTGCCTTGACATTAGTGGGAGATGGTAGCTTACAAATAAGCTCAACCTTGGCTTTATCAACCTCAATGCCCTTGTTGGAGATGACATGTCCAAGGACAATTCCTTGATTTACCATAAAATGGCACTTCTCCCAGTTAAGCACAAAGTTTTTCTCGATGCATCTATTTAGAACATTCTCAAGGTTAGCCAGGCACTCCTCAAAAGTAACTCCATATATGGTGATGTCATCCATGTAAACTTCCATAATGCGTTCCACCATATCACTGAAAATACTGAGCATACTGTAGACCCTCAATTTTTCCCCTCAACACTTGCATTTATCCTATGGGTGTCACACTCACCCATCGTTCTCATATAACACCATTAGAGATGGCCGCATAGGTTTAATTAAATCTCTGGCGAGCCTCGGGTGGGCTTGTATGTGGTCAGTTGAGTGCGTGTGTAGTTCACTTTAGAGTGTCATCATGGCTTAATTTTTTTTAGTTATTGGCATCCGTACTATATACAAGAAGCAAGTGGGGCCCCCTCGAGGTTTTAGCTTCCGATCAAAGTTTATTAGAGTATGTCAAATTGAGCACTTGAGCTTGTTTCGATCATATCTCCCTTATCAGAACCAATTGTTCACTGTTTGTTTTGTTGGATTCCTTATTTGCCAAGGGGTTTTAAATTTCATAATTTTGTCAACCGTTTGGCTAATGGTTCAATGGTTCATCGAGAGGCCCGATATGTATACGACCTTTGTTTTTGGGTGATTTTGGTGAGCACTCCTCCTTGTTTTCGATCATATCTCCCTCATCAGGACTTGGAATGGTGCAGAGTTTTTGTTGGTCTCCTTATTCTTGAAGCATTATATCAAAAGTTTCATAATTTCCTCAGCCGGATAGACTAGTTGTGGTGATTTATTGGGTTAGTCGAACAACTTGTGTGGACGCGAGTTTTGTGATTTGGAGCCCAAATGTCATTATATGGGTCGGCCATAGCTCAAGCTCGACCATGGGCAGTATTATTATAAGATTATAGGTAGACCCTTAGTTAAGTTACATACAGCCCACCATGAATCCATGTGGATACTTGGTGGTGAAGCAAATGAAATCTTAAGGATTCAGCTTGCATGGGAAAATAAGGAGAGGAGTTAATGGGAAGGCTGTTCGAGACTGATTGGGGCCCTTTTCAAGCTTGAAGGTGGAAACACCAGAGTAGGTTCAGATGCTGAGGTGAAATCAGTATAAAAGGGAGAAAGATCAAGTGGAAGGGATCTTAGAGGGACATTTTTCAGGAGGCTCAAACACACGTTTGCTGATTCGGCTTGGATGCTTAGCTTGGTTTCTTTTTTGCGCTTTGTGGAAGAGGTAAGATATATACTCTGGCTCCACTATATATTCTTTAATAGACATTCTGATCAAATTTGAGGTTTCTCCTGACCATTTGAGCCGGTTTCCACGCTCATACGTGAAGTCGGTTCAACAGTTTCTGCCTGGGCAGTTTGGGTAGTTTGGTTTATTTTGGTTGGTTCTCACTCATCAGAGCTGAGAATCAATCTGTCGTTATTACAGATTCCTGACTCTTTTAAGAAGTTTCTGACAAATTTTGAGAGCCTCTCTCAATGGTATGGACTGGTTGGGAAACCAGATTAGTTGGTTCATTAGGTTAGGTTTGCAGGAATGGCAGTTTGGGGAGTTTGGTTTGTTTTGGTTAGTTCTCACTCATCCAAGCTGAGAATCAATTACCGTTTATCTTTTTAGATTCCTGACTCTTTTAGGAAGTTTCTGACAAATTTTGAGAGCCTCTCTCAATGGTATGGACTGGTTGGGAAACCAGATTAGTCGGTTCATTGGGTTAGGTTTGCAGAGATGGCAGTTTAGGAGTTTAGTTTGTTTTGGTTGGTTCTCACTCATCCGAGCTGAATCAATCACCGTTATCTTGTTAGATTCCTGACTCTTTTCGAGGGTTCTGAAAATTTTGATAGCCTCTGCAACCAGCTGAACTGGTTGGGAAACCAGATTAGTCGGTTCACTAAGTGGTTCGCTGAAAGCAGTAGTTGGTCTTTGGCGCCGTTTGTGTCGGTTCTCAGTCATTGAAATTTGGTTTTCTACTTGGTTTGTTTTTTGTTTCTGACTCCTTGCGGAAGGTTATGAAAAATTTTAGAGGCCTCTCTCAACGAAGCTGAACTGGTTGAAACCAAGATTAGCCGATTCCTGGTCAGTTCGCTGGGGAAACAGTATTTGAGGTCTTGGCACTGTTTGTGTCGGTTCTCAGTCATTCAGGTTAGTTTTTATACTTGGTTTGTTTTTTGGATTTATTACTCCTTGAGGGAAGGGTCTGACAAATTTTTAGAGCCTCTCTCAGCCGTCTGGACTGGTTGAGGAACCAGATTAGCCAATTCATTGAATTCAGTTTGCTGGAATGGCCAGGTTTGGGTAGTTTGCTTCGTTTGTGTTGGTTCTTGGTCATTGGTCGAATTGCACTCCGTTTATCTTTTTTGAATTCCTGACTTTCTAAGGAAGGTTCTGAAAGTTTTTGAAATCTTTTCTCAACCATCTGGACTGGTTGGGAAACCGAACCAGCCGGTTCATTGGGTTAGGTTTTCCGGAACGGCAGTTTAGGTACTTTGCTTTGTTTGTATTGGTTTTTGGTCATTCGGAGTTGGAATTGCACTCCGTCTATTTTATTAGATTCCTGAGTCTGTGAAGGATGTTTTGACAAAGTTTCAGAATTTTTCTCAATCGTTTGGATTTGTTGAAAACCGATTCAACCGGTTGTGCAAGACAGCTCATGGGCAGCCCCATATTTTAGCATGTTTCAATCCCGAATCTATCATGGCGTGCTCTTAGTTACCCCAGGAAACCTGTAGGCTGCCTTTAGGGTCTGAGTTCAGTTTTGGTTTGAACAAAGTGAGGTAGTGGGCAATGTGGGATTGGTATGTATGGTTTAGTTTGTGGGATTTTAAAGGGAATGTGTGCTAAAGTAAGCAAACCACTTACCTCCTTTCAGCTTGCTTCCTTTCTTTTGGTATAGGATCCAATATTTGGTTTTAAATGCATGATGTATGATGTATTATTTGCCCTATCTATTCCTGCTATACATGGCTGGATTTCGAATTTTATGCTTAGTCGTTGGTATTTATTTGTATTCATATCACGTACATGGTGTTTGGATTACGACATTTGTGATGCATTTGAGCTTTTGGCCACGACCTCTTATGTAAACGCTTGGCTAGGGACCCGCGGTATGTGCTTTAATGTTAGGTAATGAATTTCGCATGGATGCTTTGTGTTTAGGTGTCATGCATACTTGCTATGTTTGATTAACTAACCTTTTGATGTAGCGCGTGGCGAGGGGACCCGCAGTCGGTGCCATTTGCCCTTTGGTTGGTGTTTTAAGCATGCTAGATACGGTGGGTTGGTCGATCTAAGTTGTATGTTTAGCCTAAGAGGCATGCGATCTGTGACCCTTATGCTCCTGTACCCAATTCTTTAGTAGAGGGGCGGGATTCGGGCCTAGAGGGTGCTACCTCATATGAGGTACCTTCCGATGGAAGTAATCGACTCCCGAACCCAGAGAAATCTAGTTTTTCGCGAGACCGCTTTTTCCATCTTTGGAGTCATTAGGGTTTTGTTCTTACTTGGTTTTCCCCCTTTATAAAATAACAACAAAAGTAAGTGGCGACTCCAAAGAAAAAGCTGTCTCCCTTCGAGACGGTTACCTCCCAGCTTCAATCAATCCACATTTTTTTCCTTCCATTTAAAAGCGAGTCGCGCCGGCCTTTGGATCGGGTAGGGTCCATACATACACCTTTGGAATGTGGCAGGTGCATTGCAGAGGCCAAAAGGCATTCTCCTGTAGACATAAGTTCTAAAGGGGCAAGTGAAGGTTGTCTTCTCCTAGTCCTCCACAGCGATTTCTATTTGAAAATATCCGAAATAGCCATCTAGAAAACAATAAAATGGGTGCCATGAAACTCTTTCTAGAAGTTGATCAATGAAGGGCAAAGGACAATGGTCCTTCCTTATCACTGTATTCAGCCTCCTGTACTCTATACATACCCTCCAACTTGTGGTGAGGCGTGTAGGCATATCTTCTCCCTTCTCATTTTACACAATAATGGTCACCCCCAGGCTTAGGTCTGACTTGATCTGGGACTCACTCGAGGAAGCGTACGGGAAATGGGGTGGATAAATGCCCATTTGCATCAATTTTAGAACTTAGTGCCTTGCCTCTTGCATGTGGGGGATTCAATCATCTACATGGTTTCGCGCGGTTTGGATTCACCATCCGTATAAAATGTGATGAAGCGCGAGCAATAATTCCCTTTAAATTAGAGATTTGTCATCATAAGCTTGTTTGCACTTCACGAGGATTCAAGCAAATTGTCTTCTTGTGGGCATTTTAAAGATGAAGAAATAACACGAGTGCATTGTTCGCACTCTTCCAAGTATGCATATTTCAATTCTATGGGGAGGGGTTTGAGATCAAGCTTTAGGGGCTCTTCCTTTTCTTCATTTTCTTTGTCTTTCTCAATCAACAAGGGGAGGATTTCTTCCTTCTTTTTCCAAGGACAAAAAGCAACACATAAATCTAAGAGTTCATCCAGTTTCAAGAAGTTTCTACGAAAGGATTAATATTAGCTAAAAAATAAAAATAAAAATATACTTGATGGAAGAAATTAAGTAACCTAGCGGAGTAAAGCTGCTTTAGAAAAATAAGAGGAAAGAAATTCACCAGAGCTTATGATGAGGATCACAAGTGTTCAGTACATTGTCATTTGCACTAAAGCACCATCCCCGACAACGACGCCATTTGATTCGTGCCCCAGTAGGGTATTAATTAACAAAATTTATAACCTAATACCTCATGCTAGTGTAGCATAGCTTCTATAGTATAGTGGTTCTAGGATCGTCCACAAAGATAGGTTTTCTTCGTGGAAATGATTTACAGTGAGGCTTATACGGGTGATTTCTCTTTGGATATTGGGGTTGTGATAAAAAGGGTTGGTTTTAATGGTTAAAACTGAAAATAAAATAGATTAAAATAAGGAAAAAGGTTCCTTGAAGTATCAGGACACTAGGCTTAGGTTCATGGGCAAATAGGGGTTTTTGGGTCTTTCCTATTGCAAAGGATAACATATAGTTATCTCCCAAACCGGACCTTAATTTTAGCTATAAAAACTACCCTCATTAAGCCCTTCTTCCATATTAGTATCTTTGAAATTGGCATTCACTGCCCATTAATGGTCTCAGTCAGTAAAAACACGTGTCCTTAACTCACCTTCCAATGGCTCATAAGTGATAATTAACGGACATCACTGGATCTAGCATTAAGTATCTAATGAGCCTTGAAAGCTTACGAATATTAACCATTCAAAGGGTGATTCGAAGGGATCAAAACCTAGGATTGAAGGAAAGAACATTAATGAATGAATACCTACGTGAAAAACATGGAAACCCTTAGTTTGCCTTAGGATCCTTTGCCCAGTGGCCTTGTTAAGACGAATGATATATACAAATTTATGACACTATTACCAAAAATTTATTACCTAATCCCAGTAGCGTGGCAACTTTTATTAAGACCAGTATATGATGTGATCGGTGTATGCAATCTTAGGTACTTCCATAAGAACTTTTCAATCCATGGTAACAATGCCAACTTGTCAAGACCATTTCTCATGTGTGTAAGAAAGATGGAATTGTTCTTTCTTTGAAAATGACTCATTTAAAATTTGTGTTTGTGGTCTCGATCAGCATGTACCGCAGTCGTGAAGAAAACAAAGTGGATATTTAAAGTCGAATATCGTTTCGCGAGGAAAGATGATAAGAGAAATCAAAGACCTTGATTACTTAAGATCATTACTATTTGAACTCAGCGATATGATGATAAGGCTACAATGTAGTCTTAGGTAAAATCTTAAATGTACAAAAGTAAAGTTTAATAAAATTGGGGTTAGTTCACCCAGTGAGGCAAAGCGGACATGGATCGATTAATAATAATCGATTTACGCATCATTTCGATTCATAGCTCGACCATCAATTAGGCTTGAGTTTGTCAAAGATGAAGGTATTATAGTTTGGATTTCTCCTGTTATACTTTTCAGCGATTAAAGTTCATATTCATTTCGAACATGATTAATCGATTACTTGTAATATATAACCCTCTTTCTAAGATTTAAGTATTTTCCTTTTTAGTACTTCATCGTAGATCTTGGGAAATTAAAATTCTTGCCAATAAGAGCAGGGATCTTACTTGAGCCTTCTCGATTTGATTGACACCTCATCTGCACTTACGATGAAAATTTTCATCTCCTTGATTAGATCTTTGCTAACACGGGATGGAATCAATTCGGCAAAAGAGGGAGAGACCTGCGAGTGATTGAGCAGGATGCCGTTCAACCATCCTCTAATTATAAGTAAGTTGATGATCTATCCCCAAGTAATCCTTGAAAGTTCATTAGTTTCATAGTATTAGTCTGCCATACCCACAGGAGTTTGCTCTGCACTCGGGATTCTCCCATCTACGTGTCCTCGGAGGGCCTCCTGAAATCGAGTGAGATCTGATGCCTTGCATTGGAGTGCAGTACTAATGCGAGAAACAGTAAATTACTCTTGATACCCGATCAAATAAATTCAAGAATTCTAATTAAATCTTTCTTCCACCTTATGCGTGAAAATGGCTATCATCTGACCCATTTCAGTGAGCTCAAACTTTTCAAGAGTGGTTTACTCTTGTCGACTAATGATCGGGGAAAATTGAAATCATAAACGAAGTGAAATAAATGAACTCCAGAAACTTTCCAGCATCCATTTAAATCAAACAGTAAATGAAAAGAAGAATTTATAAAGAAATACCAGCTCGGAGCTGCATTTTAGTACAATACTCAAATCCAAAAAATTAAAGGAAAACTAACAAAATAAAACTATACAAAGCTAAATCTACTAAAATGGAAAATAAAAGAAAAAATAAATAAAAATGTCTGAAGTATTGACCACCCAAGAAATCTAATTAGAAAACTGCGCGCATTGCCACTAAAGCGTGTATTTATAAACCGATGTTGGAGGCCTCGATTCATTAATTAGCGTTGTGGACTCGAGTTCGACCGAGTGGTCTCTTTGTCGCGACATAGAAAGTCTGTCCATGCGACCGAGCTTTCGATCTTACAATCCCATTTGCCCTCAGTGCATTGGCTTCAAACGTGATACGTGTGACCTATTCTACGGGCTTCTCTTGGATTGAAATGTCGTGACATACTTTGATAATGTCGTGATATAAATTGTATTGTGATCTTGTTCTTTTAGCGACACATGAATGCCTTGATGTCGTGACACGAATCTGTTACTTACCCGACTTCTCATGTCTTGTTCTTACGAGGTTTGGCAGCTACATAAATTTCTTGTTGCATCAACGATTGCTTTCAGCTTTGTGACTTTGTCGCGACAGTTTTCCAGCATCGCTGATAGGATTTCTTTAAGTCCTTAGCAATTTCTGTCGTGGCAAGAAACTCTTTGGTCGCGAGACTTTTCTTCTCCGATTCTTATCGCTTCTTGTTTACATTTGACATAGAAATTATATGTTGCGACCTGACTTCCTTGGCCATTCTCAGTCTTCTTGATTTACGTGTGACCTGCTACTTTTCTCTGTCGGGACATAATTTTATCATTTCTTAGCTTTTATTGTCGAGGAGCCGAGAAAAGCTTCTTTTATCCGCGACCTTGGAATTTTGCCTTAAACTCTTGATTATGCCGCCTTGAAATTTCTTTGTCGCCATTCTTGTGTTGTTCTTGACTTCTTGTCACGACGGGGAATTCACCTCATCGTGTTTTGTTTTACGTGACGAAATAATTTTTATCGTGATAAATTCTAATGTTCTCTTGGTTGTGAATTAGATTGCTATGTATCGCGGCCAGTTTTCTTTGTTGGCTTATTGATTCTTCCTTGAGTTGGCTTGATGTTGAGAACTTTTTGTAACATAAAAAAACTTGTCTCAATTGACTTGTGTTGTAATATGAGCAATTACATCCACGACGAAATTCTGTCTTTTGTGTGACGAGAGTGCATCGTGTAGCCTTGACTTTTGTATGTTGCAACATAAATTATATTGTCGCGACACAGCTTATTTTCTCTCTGTTTTAATCTTTGTCGCGACAGAGTAAAGGATTGTCGCGACAGTTTCCTCCATAATTTTCTTCAACAATGTTGCGACACAAGGTGATCATTTTCCACCTTTTTGCTTCTTTTCTGCTTGTTTTCTCTCTTTTTTCAATTAACACCTGCAAAACAAAAAAGTTGGTGAATATTCCACAATTGGGCATACAAAAAGATCTAAAATTATTAAAAACATGCCAGAAAAATGGATTAAAAATAGATGAGTTTAAGACTCATCAAATTCCCCCAAACTTAAGGTTTTTCTTGTCCCCAAGCAAATAAAAGAAATTTTGTTTATCCTCAAAAAATTTAGCTTTTTATTTTTAAGGATATTTTTCTATTTAAAGCTCAATTGGGCAGGAAACATAAGTCAGTGGTAGAATTACTTCTAAACATGTTTCCAATCTAGAATCAGGAAGATTTTCAATTAAGTTCACTAAACCAACCAATAATTCATAGTGTGTAACAATTTAATCCTTTCAATCCTGATTTTTGTGTGTGTGCTGGTCTTTACTCTTTTTCTTTGTGAGATCGGTGTCTTGGGATAATACTCAATTGGCATACTCTCTTTCTTTTAAAGTCCTAATAGCATTTTATCATATTAATCTCCACTAATGTGGAGGCATAACACCACCTTGAATCAAATAGGTCTTTTAGGCTTGTGTGTGTAGCTTGGGTATTTATTAGAGGTAGATAATTAGGCATTTTTAGGCTCAATTTAACCCGGACTTCACTAACAGCTTATAATCTTGCCTTATTGATCCATCGCTTGATTTCTCTTAATTGTAAGTTTCCACCACTTTCCATCGGTTTTGCATCTTTACGCATATTTTCATTGTCGCGCCTTTCTCATCTTTCCTTTCCACCAGACGAAGATACTTCTCTTTCCTTATTCCAGAAGCTTTTTTCACTTTTCATCTTCTCCAAGTTTGGTGGAATGGTGCAATGATTTGTCTTTTTAAGCTTTATACCACCCTTAGCGAACTTTGGGTCAATAACTCCCATACCAATTGGCATTAGGGTATTAGGTGTTGGGTACCTAAGGACCTAATTGTTCGGAGGAGGAATTTCTGAGACCCGAACTCATTCCTCCACTTGATCTTTTCTTTTCTGCTTCTTTCCTGATCCTCTTCATCTTTTCTTATTTCTCACGAATTGTTTTCTCAACCCTTTTTACCCTTCTCTACAACTTGAAATAATATTCCCCAGACTTGTCCTCTTACGTCATGATGTACTTTGTCTAATGATGCAGGAAAATAAGGTTCTTTACTGTAGGATCATGTAAGGAAGGAATTGAGTTTCTTATTTATTGTTTGATGATAGGGTGGTTGTAAGAGCTGAATAAGGAACTAGTGTATATGCATCTTGCATATAAAAAGGGTAGGCTGAAGGCTCCGAGCTTCCCAAGGATGACTAAATCATTTCACATTAGTTGTATTACCTATGATTTCCTTGATTAATAATCCATGATTACAGGACATTGAAGAGCTTCTTGTGATGGATCTAGAAGATGTTCCCAATCTTGGCACAATTTCTTTGAGTTATTATTGACCATGTGGGTTGCTCGATTTTGTAACCAAATTGTTTACACAAACGAATTATAGGTCATATGCGTTCCATCAATTTATTAAAGTCTTCATAAATCTTGAAATTCAACACATTTTGCCATAATCTTACAACTTTCCCATTTCCATTCATTTCATCCTACTGATGCATCTATCGGATTTTAATTTAGTTTGAGATTTTGTTATCTTGCTACTAGTCCAAAATGTTCATTTTAAATCATGCATTCGAAGCTCGAACAATCGAAGACACAACTTGATGTCATTCTTTACTGGAGTTCGATCAAGCGAGCAATGTGCGTGATTTAATATTTTTGATCCGGGTAGCTAGTTTCTCAATTATTTCAGCTAGCTATTTATCACAAAAGTCGAAGATTTCTAACTATTAAACATGAAGGAAGGAAACAAACAAGAAGATCAAACAAAAATGTACACAAATCTTGCAAAGAATTTTCTATTTATTGAATTTGTAAGGATTTGGTATGGGTACGAGAAGAGGAGAAAAGATATGGAAGAGCGGGACAATTTTCATTTTTTATTCATTGCAGCCTTTTCCTTGGCAGCTTCCATCCTTAAGTATTCTTCTACTTCCTCTATTGGGGTTAATTCTTTCTTCTTTTTCACACCAAGGGTTTTATTTTTAACTAGCTCTTTACAGGGTTTAGAAGGTCCTTCTCTAGGCCCCAGTTGGGTTTAAGAAGAGTGGCGTCTTGGATTTGTTTCTCTGGAGGGACTGTGTATAGCACTGTCCCGAGATCCTGATTTTCAACAATGGCGCTTTCTTTTTGTTGAGATTGTCTTTATAGCCCAGTCTAAAAATTTTTATTGCTCTCTCTCCCTGTCCTCTGCCTTTTTTGCTTGATGACTTCGAGGAATGCTATTGTTGATTTGCTCGTAAGTCATTGGTCGAAAACTTTGCTTCATATTGTCTATGCTATTCGACGGTGTGGTCCCTCTTTTCTAATTCACCTCTCCATTCTTCATCTCTTTTCTTAAAGCATTCTCCATATTATGGTCCCTTCTTCTGAGCTCTGCCTCCAAGTACTCATCCCTCAGTCGTAGTTGGAGCTTGAGCTGGATACATCCTTTCTTTCATCTCTTGTTTTATTGATTTAAGCACATCCATCGATTCTGCGGTGTTACAACGTTGCCACCCGAGCTTGATGGTTTGTCTCAAATACATTGGTGCATTGAAGATGGGGCTTGAAGCTGCAGGCTCTTGCTGCCTTTGGGATGAACTCTCCCATTGTTAGCTACGTGGCACGATAAGTCAAAAAACTCATTGATTTTAATCCATTTTAGATTAGTGTTACAAGCGTAATTACTTATTTTATCTGAAATGTGGAGATTTTACCAAATTTATATTTTGCAGATTTTTATAGAAAAAGCTGCAATTCAGTAAGAATCTAGAAGAAAATGAGATAAATGGCCAAGCATTTAGATCGCGACGAGACGGTTGAGTGCGACGAGGAATTCATCGAGTTCATCGGTTTTAAGTCGCTGGCTTGATTGATAATGTTGCGACGACTCACGGCAAGGCAAGAGGCTTGAGTGTCCACGACATCCTTGTGATCAATCGCGAGAAAAATTTAAGGCGCGATGGCCGTGACGGAAAAATCGAGGGTCGCGGCAGCGGAAAAAGGCAGAGCTGGTCGCCCGGCGGATAATTGGGTGCGACGAGGAATGGATGGTTGGATGAAGCGTAAGGTCTCTATCGAGAAAAATTGATGTTGCGACAATATAAAAGTGAAGACACGGTCGTCGCGACAAGGATTTCAGGTCGCAACATTAGAATGAGCTGAGCAGTTAAAACATGTTGTGACTAAGTTTGAGCAACTGCGACAAGAACAAGGTAAGAAGGGCCACCACTTTCGATCCACGACACACTTTCTAAATCGCGACGAAAAAAGTTGAATTGGTAGAAAGCGTGCGACTCAAAAATGGGGATTCGCGGCAAAGATTGGAAAGAAAGAGCGGTCATGACATGCTTTTGAGTCGTGACAAATTCGCGATGAAAATAAACAACCTTGCCGTGACCTAATTCCCATGTCATGCGAAAATACGCTGAATCCAGCGATTTAGTCACAACTTACGCCGATGAAAGCGAAATGATGTCGCAACATGAAAGGGAGGGTTGGCTGACCGAATCAGGTCAACTTCTGATAGAAATGGTGTCGCGACATGAAAAAGTTATCGCGACATAGAATTCAGTAAAAGGAAAGACAGTCAGGTCGCAACATGAAATTGTGGTCGCGACCACAAACGCAGAACCAGAAAAATTTGTGTGATGAGGATCAGTAATGCAACTTAGCGAGCGGTGTTGTGAAACGAAGAGGAAATCTGCATGACACATAATTCGACCATAAAAGGAAGAAAAAGCTTTGAGTCGCGACGCAAATGCACGGAAGCGAAAAATGTGAGCCATGACGAGTCATCCTCTTGCTATTCGCGTGGTCACGGCGAAGCAATTCCACAGTATGACGCAGCATGATGATTCGAGAAACATGCTAAGTAAGCGGACAACAAAGATTTCCAAGTCGCGACACCGTGACAAAACAAAGAGTCGAGGGTAGTCGCGTGAGGAGTTCATCGTGACCCTTTAAGCGAAAACTACAAAGAACAATGTCGTGACAGAGGATATCAGGTGGCGACTCAAGATTGCAAAAATAAGACAAAAGAATGTTGCAACAAGCTTTTGGAACCACAGCTTGAACTGGCACAAGTTGCGATGAAGCTACGGTCGTGACACGAGAGCAGTGAAGCTAGCTATCGATTAAGGAAATCCATTTGAAGCCTTAGTCGGTCGGTGCTGGAAATGTATAAATAGGTGATACAACGTCGGGAAGAGGCTCTTAGGAACCCCCGAATCTTTGGGGGATTGAAGAAGACTCAATTGTATAATTTTACAGTAGATTTTTCTTTTCTTTTCTTTTCTTTTTCTTTTTTTTTTCTTTCTTATATTCTGGATTTAAACCGGTAACATGTTCAGAATGTTGAAGCTAGATTTAATCTTTCATTTTCTTCTCCAATTACTACCTGAAATTAATTAATCCAGACCAATTCTGGAATTCGTTTCTTATCAGATAATTGTAACTACTGTTGGTGTATTTGATCAATGCTCCATTGTCGTTGTAATGTAGTTTTTGATGAAGAACCTGACTTCCACTAATTTGTTTGCTCGATTAGATTCTGATCTTTCTGCATCTGTGAGATAAGTACACAAAGTGGGATTTATTTGATTGATGTTGTTCTTAAATTGATTGTTCCCAATAGTAGTATCGAGTATCCTTTCAAGGACTGTTTCATGCTTTGATTTCCAGGAGGCCCTCTAACAGAACCCTTCCCAGACCTTATCTAAACTCTTTTCTAGAGGATCCTGCTGGGCACTTCAACGGACTCCTCGAAACCAACTCGTTGGATCGAAGAAATCCGAGAAGTAAACCCTAACTTTCTATGACCAGTTTACTCATTTAAACTCAGAAATTAAATTTTCTTTTAATTAGTTGGGAGTGATAAAAATTTTCGCAACTTTTGTTTCAAATATTTTTATAAAATTTTTCGACTTTCTTATAACGGCTGCATTTTGATGTAGAAATTTTGTCGAAAATTTATACTTCTACTAATACCTCAATTCTCCCAACTTCTTTATTCCCGAACTTACGATAATCATTATCATATTTCCACTGACATGCCACCTTGACACTCGATTCTCAATTTATAAATACAAACTTACAAAATTAAGTAGAATATATCTAGATGCATCATATGAAATGCATGGATATTTACAAATATACAATTTCAAAATCAAATATATGTTGTTCAATTACATATCCATCTTATACATAAAGTTTTTACATCATAGATTAATCGCCCACCTATATAAACAACAAAGGATGGCGTCCTATCATTAAGCGATAGCACAATGGAATATAAATAGCTACAAATGAACAAAACAAGTTAGTCTGCGAAGATATATCGCATATACTAACGACAATTTATCATTTGTTTTATGATTTCTTTCAAAGCCATATGTATATCCTTTATTATTTTAGCTCACGGGCGATTTAAAACTAACGCCAGCGTGAAGCTTGCTAAGTCATCTCAACCCGCTACGTTACGGGTTTCTTTGCATCGCCGTAAGGCACTAAAGCATCAGCTGAGCCTTCTGATACGAGGTACTGCATCCTTGGTGTAGTGCCCAAAATTACACAGGCAGCTACGGCGAATTTCTTGCATCGCCATGAAGTGCCATTATACAAATGGCCAACTACATGCGGAATTTATGCATCCTGACGTAAGCGCTTATACTTTCAATGAGCGAGCAACTACGGACCGGAATTTTCTGTGCATCGTCGTGTAGAGTGCTAATCTTTCTTTCTTGTGGCGACTATGGAGCGGAATTTATTGCGTCAGGTCACATAATGCTAAATCTCATTATCTGCTTAAGGAATATACATGGGTTTTGAAACTACATTTACTTAGTGTCAAAGAACAAATCTAACTCGTTTGGAACTAAAACTCTCTTTTCAAATATTTTTCTTTTAGATTACTTAACTACCATATTCATTACCAACATCGACCAATTGCATGAAATTGGAAAGGATCTTAAGTGGCGAACCACTTGCAGGCCGCGTCACTCCCAGTCGAAACTTCTCTACAAGGCTCGTGGGCGTCGCTCCTAGGTGCCGCGTCACCTACACAATATTCCTCATCATTACTAGTGACAAAAAAAATTCAATTCTCAACTATAAGGTCGAGAATCTCAATTAAGATTCATTTTTCTCTATATATCCTCCCTAACTTGTTTCTCAATAGAGACTCCCAATCAGATTTTTGTATAAAAGTTTTAGTTTTTGACCCTTAGGGATGCACCGTGAATCGTTCCCAATTGAAGGCTTGGAACTAAAAATTATATTTTTCTCAAAACGGACGACCCATAACAAGCGGTGGTAACCTTGTTGCTGAGACTCAGATTTTCCTTGTTCTTAACCCCTACAGGTTCCTTATATCACCTTCTAATGCCACGAAATTGCCTTTGTTTCTTCACTCATTTGAAACTATGGTTCTAAGGTTTCTTCTCCAATTGGAATAGTTTTAATTTTGATCACCCAAAACATTCAAAATTATTGTATTTTATATATAGATTACTCAAATTGGCAGAGACGGAATCTACATAAGCTCCCTTGGAAATATTTCTGGGCACTCTGGGGTTAAAATTTTGTGAACTTCCTTCCAGTAACTTATTCCCCTGTAAGTCTATTTTACCTAGAATTTTTAATCACTCAATTTGGATGAGTGAAACTCACTTATGATAAAACACTACAGCCATACCCAAAAGCGAGCAAAAATCAGTGAGCTACACGAGTTCACCTTTCAGTCCATATTTGGGAGCCTTAGAGCTACAATTTGCCCTTGGTCCCTTCTATACATTTGTATCCCTATCTCTTATGGTTCTTTACCAATTGGAATAAATTCATTTAGATGATTCTAACTTAATTTATAGCCAAAACAAAAACAAGGGTTTTACAAAATTTTGACAACAATTCCTTTAAAAAAACCAACATTACTCCTTTGTTTTTTTTTACAATCAATCCTCAAAATGCGTAGCCACCTCAATAATCAACATGAAAGTCATTCAAACCACTCCGTAACACTTGTATTAATTGGTTGGAACTCCATACAACAAAACCCTAGGTGAAAATCTTATGAATTCTGAGTCCACCAATTCTTCAAAACATCATATAATTTGATGATTCCATGTTTATTTTCCACCAATTGAGGTTTAACTCTCATAACCCCAACAAATTCAAGGTTTATGTGATCTTGCATGAAACCTAGACCAAAGGAGCAACTAATCTCCATACCCAGGCCTTATGAATTCAATTACCCATGATTGAGAAGCGAACACATGCAGATTTTGTCTTCTCCTTGTAGCTATCTCAGCCTCTTCTTGCTCATTCTTTCCTCTATTCTCCTCCCTCCTACGTTTTGCCCCTAAACAAATGAGACCAAAAATATGATTTTAGTTTTAATCTTGCAGCTATTTATAGCCTCAAAATTCTCTCAATTTGCAAGTTGGTCCTTAATTCTTTAATGTGCGATTGTAACTTGTTTTTTATTTCTATTATGGCCCATCTCTACTTGTTTTATGACTTACATGTCCTTTATGGTCAATTACAATTTTCTTGCATTAGCACCAAAATTTCAGTTCCATAATTTATCATTTCTAATTTCGTCTCAATGTTGCAATGGACACTTAGTATCTTATACGCCTACGGCATCAAGTCTCATGTACTACTCTCAGGACGGTACAACTAGACCCAGTCGTCAACCCCTTAAATTGATGAATTCTCTAGCATGTAGGATTCAATTAATCTAATGTGAGATTTATTTACTCTCGTAAATCTTTAACACAAGAGTTTATAGATCGAAACTTGGGGTTTACAATTTCTTCCCCCTTAAAATTTAGGTCTCGAAATTTAAATTTAAATCCTTATTCAAACAGCGAGGGTATTGGGCACGCATCGTGTTTGAGCTCCCCATGCTTAGCCTCTTACGCATGATTGCCATAGCACACAAGATCACTTTGTGTGATATGATCTCTACGATCTAGGATTTCTCTTGGACTCCTCGTGGTCAGTTTTCTTAGCCGAATGGTTGCTCCTTAAGAATATGTGAAGGTCAGCTATACACTTATGTAGCATATCTCAGAGCGTGAAACACATCATGGATGTTGGCTAACTCGGCCAGGTAGCTCAATCGATAAACCACTTCACCCACCTTGTCTCTTATCTCATAGGGGGCACATATATCATGGACTCGACTTTCCACGACTTCCCAGAACCTCAAATTACCCTTCCATGGCGAGACTCGTAGAATCTTGATCACCCATTTCAAACTTGGATCTCGTCTTGATTATGCATGGCTTTTACACTTTGTCGTTTGCTATCTTCAACCGCTCTCGTATCATATTTACTTTCTCAGTTGTATCTTGGACAATCTCAAGGCCAATTAATCTTCTCTCCCCCACTTCATCCCAACAGACTGGGGTTCTACACTTTCTGCCATACAATGCCTCATAGGGTTCCATACCAATACTAAGCGTGCTTCATTGTTGTAGAGCAAGCTCTATCAATGCTAGGTAATTATCGACTTCCACTTAAACTCCATGCTGGGGCTCGACATATCTTCGAGGAGTCGAGATGGTTCTCTCTACAATTGGCCGTAAATGCGTGGGTGGAAGCGATCTTGAAGTGTATCTGGTGCCAATGGCATCTTGTAGCTTCGGCCATAATCGAGGATCTCACATCAGATTCTGATGGACAGCTGATCATGTAGCTCACAATCTCGTCACATACAGCTGCGCGTATCTTTACAGGAATAGGTATTGTGTGCTTGATAAAGAGTGGGTAGGCCATTCGATCTATCCTGACCTTGAATAGCATCATGTCCACTTATTTGTGTGTCTTGGGAGATCTGTCCACGAAATCCATCATGATCCTTTCCCATTCCACTAAGAGAGATGGATGAAAATTTATCGTAAACCTACTTGGGTTTCGATGTTCAATCTTGGTGTTGACAGTTAGGCACTTAGTTGAACTCTTGCTGTCTCTCTCTTCATACCTCTCCACAGTAGTGGTCTCGGTCAGATACATCTTAGTACTCCTGGATGCATATCTGCGATGGTGTGCCTCTTCCATAATTTCTTTCTTCAACTCTATCACATACAGGACACATAATCCTACGGCTGACAACTGAATCCATTACCTCATAAGGTGAAGTTACTCGTTGTCCGACCTCTTATCTTGTACTCAATTTCATCAAATACGGTCGAGGCTTTATGAGTCTCTAACCACATCCCTTAACTTGTAGGAACATGAAAAATTGCTGCTAGAGTACACAGTCTGCTTTGTCTCTAAAATGTGACCCCATAGATCTAAGTTCTACTGGCATTGTCAAGTGATGCGCGCAGTGGCTAGGGAACTAGAGGGCTTCTGCCCAGCGCATCTGCTCACTCTACATTTGCCTTTGGGTGGTATTCAATGGTGCGGTCATAGTCTTTGATGAGGTCTATCCACCTCCCTCTGTCTCATGTTCAAGTCTTTTTGTGAGAATGAACCACTCATTTTTTGTGATCATTAAAGATCTGAGGTACTCCATAGAGGTAGTGTCGCCATATTTTCAACGCGAACACTACAGCCGCTAACTCTAAATCGTGTGTTGGATAGTTTACTTCATGCTTCTTTAATTGCCTTGTAGCATAAGCTATCACTCTATCACGTTGCATCAACACACAACCTAAACCTTGCTTGGAAAGCATCTGATATCTTTATCAAATCCACTCACTTCCTGAGGGGAGTGTAAATCTTGAATGCGATGGTCGGTCTTTGCTTTAACTCATGAAAGCGTACGACGGGGCTTCTAACCAGATGAACTTCTCTTCTTTTCTTGTTAACTTGGTCAGTGGAGTAGTTATCTTTGAGAACCCTTCTACGAACTTTCTATAGTAACCATTAAACCAGCCGACTTGATTTACGTTCGAGTGGGTGGTTTCAATCCTGATGGCCTCTACATTTTTGGGTCTCTTGGAAATACCCTCAGGCGGATACCACATGTCCCAAGAATGCTACTCAAATCTAACCAAAATTGGAACTTGATGAACTTTGCATAGAGTGGTATCTCGAGGAGTTTGTAATGCTATCTCTAGTGCTTTCATGCTCTTCTTTACTACTTGAATATACAGGATATCATCGGAGTGAGGGCTATGGCAGACTTTTGTCTAAATAAGGTCAGAAGACCTTGATTCATCAAATCCATAAAGGTTCTTTGGGCGTTGGTTAGGCAAATGGCATCACGAAAATTCATAATACCCGTATCTAGTTACGAAAATTTGTCTTAGGAACATCTTCCTATAGCACCTTCGGTGATATTCACCGTCGTGGAATCATCTTTGAAGACCTTAGCTCCTTGTGGCGATCAAATAGATCATCGATTCTTGGCAGAGATCTTGATTACGGATGGTTACTTTGTTGAAAAGCCGTCTATAATCGATGCACAACTGAAGGTTCTATCTTTCTTCTAACGAACAACACCGAGCTCCCACGGTGATGTACTCGTTCAACGAAGCCTCTTTACTCAACACCCTTCCATTCGCACCTTCCAATTCTTTTTTACCACGGGTGCCACAGACAGCCACATAGACGGGGCTCGTGCCAGCGCTAGCTCAATCTCGAATTCAATCTCTGTCTCGCAGAACCCCGGTAGATCCTGAATTACATCAAAGAACTCGTTCACTCAGAACTTCTCAACTCCGTGATCTCACTCATACAATTTATCAGATACACTAGCACTCGCATGCTTTACAGCACTGATGGTTTCCAGATTATTACCGATTAAACCCCAGAGAAGTGATTCTCCTCTCTCCACAAAAGATCACTTCTGGTTCCCCAGGCTGACTAAACTGGACCTCTTTCCTGTAGCAATCGACGGTAGCGCGATGTTTAGCTAACCAATCCATGCCCAGAATGATGTCAAAGTCATGAATATCGAGTACTATTAGATCAGCCTCGAACTCATGATCGGTTATACCACTTTACTTCCCTCTCGTAGACTCTGCCCATGTCCATCCATCAATCCCTGAATCTCCCAGTCACACTACCACATCATCCAAAGCTCATCATCCTCATCCACCCTTATGAACTCCAAAGAAATAAAGAAAACGGTGGCTCCGAAACCACCAATACACGAGCATCAAGATCAACAAAGAATGGTACCCCGCACCACACCCAGTGGTAGCACTCCACGCCGCCGGTCACCATATACTCCGGGCAGCCCGACCCGAGGTCCACCCGTAGGTGCCCTGATGGTCTACTAGGGCTGTCCTCTGGGGCATGCCTCTACCGCCCGCCACTTAGCTCGCGATGCACTGCAGCCTCCTCCGAAATCAGCCCTCCCATCTGGGTCCACGACCACCGGTCTGCCCCCGAGTCAGATAGTGGCCTCCGACTGACTCGACGGCCACTCGTGACCCTGGACAACTCATGAAATGGCCTCTGCCGAGACCAAACACCCACCCCGCCCTCGGCGTACCACTGAATGCGGACGGGCCACATCACTCGACACCGCCTGGCCTAACTCTGGCCGCTCCCGACCATCGATGACCGAACGTAACTCGACCGCCTCGGGTCTTGACTTACCGACTCGTGACTACGCTGGCGCCGACCACTCTTAGCATCTGCATCGGGCTCTCCCCGACGGGCTACCGGCCCAACTCCTCTTCCGATCGAATTCGTGACTTCACTTCGTATGCCTCGCAGACCGGGCTTACTAGTGGCTACCCCACCAACCGCCCATATCCGTATGTGATGCAGATGTCAATATGGTCCTAATCAAGGGTTAAGACCCGCTATAAACTGCTGGGTCTTCTCTCACTCATTCTCAAAGAAAGGAACTAGCGAATCAACTCAAAACTTCTTTTCAGACTTCTCGGACCGAGGAGCCTCGCCCAATCTATAAACTCTTCAATCCTTTGGCACTTTTTGTTTTTAGAAAAATCTCTCCGTAAATTTCGAACTCCACCACATGACACCTCCGGCAGGTTCTTCTCTCGATGCGCTTCCACCGCCCTTGTGCATTTTAAGTAGAAGGCGTAATAGGAGACCCTCTGGGTCCTCTCGTACACCGCATCATCTGGAAAATCTTTGTTTGCCTTTATCCAAGATAACGCTCCGGTCTCCTCGCTACCATCATACGGCCCGCGCCGACCACGCGAAGCCTAATCGATATCCTTACTCGCGGCCGCCGGCGGTCGCTAGCACCTGCCATCTGCTCCATCTCGCCCGGAATAGGTCCCGGGTAGGCTCTGCCGACCGACCGTGATGGCCGTGGGTGTGCAGACCGCACGCGACGCACTAGTCAACCCGCTTCCTATCCGCGGGTGCCTCCGAGGTCGCCATTGCCGCATCCCCATCGACTTTACCGCCAGAGGCTAAATGTGTACTAGTACACTATATAGACAACAACCAAAATTTCAAGTTCACCACTAACTCAATATAACTGCATGATAATTCCATGCAATATTTAACTCGATAATTTTAATGCATATTCATAATAAGTGTCGTGATCTGGCATCATGAATTGTTGTTACAATCAATGAAAACATAACTGAAATCAAGAATGAGATGGTACATTGCATTTAACTTCATGCCTTAAGTTACGAATTAGTACACAATTTGTGCGAAATAGTTCAAACTTTTCTTTCTAAACTTTTCAACTCAACGAGAACCCGCTTCGAGCAGCCATAATACGACACAGACCCTTCCTGCATCTTTATCTAAACTCTTGCCTCAAGGATCCCCACTGGCACTTCAACTGACTCGAAACCGACTCGTTGAATCACAATCCAGAAGCAACCCTAATCTCATAACTACATTTCATTTAAACTCGAAATTAAATTTTTACTAGTTGGAGTGATAAAAATTTAACTTTGTTTCAAATATTTTTATAAAATTTTCGACAACATAATCCGGGCCGTGATTTTGATAAACCAAATTTACCTCGTCAAGAAATTTATACTTACTAATACCTCACCTCCCGGAACTTTTATTCCCAAACTTGCAATAATCATTATCATATTTCCACCAACATGCCACATCAACACTAATTCTCAATTTATAAATACAAAACTTACAAAATTAAGTAGTAGAATATATCTAGATGCATCATATATATGAAATGCATGGATATTTACAACATACAATTCAAAATCCAATATATGTTGTCTTAATCTATATATCCATCTTATACATAAAGTTTTACATCATAGGTCATAAATCGCTTCCACCTATATATAAACAACAAATGATGATTCTATCGTCCGCGATAGCACACAATGGAATATAAATAGCTAAGCAAAATGAACAAACAAGTTAGTGCAACGGGATATACTATACTAACATGACAATTTATCATTCGCTGGCGATTTCTTTCAAAACCCCTATGTATATCCTTTAATTATTTTAACCATCACGCGCGATTTAAACTATCAATGAAGCTTATTTTAAGTCATCTCAACCACTAATAAAGTATGGATTTCCATCGTGACGCACGAGGGCGTTAAAGCCATCATCGAAAGCAAACTACAATACTAATTTACCGCACGCAATTGTAGTGCTAAAACTCCGCAACTACGAGCTGAATTTATCGCGATCGCCATGAAGTGCCAAACTATACAAATAGCCAACTACGCGAATTGTCTCGCATCACAACGCAGGCCACGCTTATACTTCAATTTAAACTGAGCAACTGGCTGCACTTAATTTTCTCGCATCGCCGTAGTGCTAATTTTTCTTTCTGTGAGCCGACTGCGGACTAATTTAATGGCGTCGCCACATAACGCTAAATCTCATTATATCTTATGAATATACATGGGTTTTGAAACTACATTTACTTAGTCAAAAGCACAAATCTAACTCGTTTTGGAACTTCAAAACTCTCTTCAAAGATTTTCTTTAGATTACTTAACTACCATATTCATTACCAACATCAACCAATTGCATGAAATTGAAAGGATCTTAAGTGGCTTAACCACTCCATTTGAAGCCACGTCACTCCCCCGTCAAGCTTCTCAACAGTGCCTCGTGGACGCTACTCCCGTGTCTACCTACACAATATTCCTCATCATTACTAGTGACAAAAAAAAATTCAATTCTCAACTATAAGGTCAAGAATCTCAATTAAGACCATTTTTCTCTATATATCCTCCTAACTTGTTTCTACTCAACCGAGACTCTCTAATCCCGATTTTATGTAAAAATTTTAGTTTTCGACCAGGATCACCCCACGCTGGTCCGTTTAATTGTCAAGGCTTGAACTAAAATTATATTTTTTCTTTCAAACGGATAGCCCATAACAAAGCAGTGGTAGCACGCCGCCGGCTCCGCTTCCTTCGCTTCCTACGGCTCACTTATATCACCTTCTCAGTCACACGAAATTGCCTTTTTGCTTTTCAATTACTCAAGCTATGGTTCTAAGGTTTCTTCTCCAATTGAATCACCCACTCTTGATCACCAAAACTCAAGTTATTGTATCTTATATATAGATTACTCAAATCGCGTACGTAATCCGCATTACAGCGCCCACTTGGAAATATTTCAGGGCACTCCTGCTAAAATTTGGCCAATTCTTCAGCTAACTTATTCCCTAGAAGTCTATTTTACCTAGAATTTGGATGAGTGAAACCCATATGTGACCGTGGAAACACTACAACCATACCCAAACAGCAAAATCGTTGAGCTGGGGCAATGAGTTCACCTTTCAAATTATTTGGGAGCCTTGTAGCTGCTAATCCTGCTCTTGGTCCCCTTTATACATTTGTATCCCTATCTCTTATGGTTCTTTACCAATTGGAATAAATTCATTTGGATGATTCTAACTTAATTTATAGCCAAAACAAAAACAGGGGTTTTACAAAATTTTGACAACAATTCCTTTAAAAAACCAACATTCTCCTTTGTTTTTACAACCAATCCTCAAAATCGTAATACCTCAATAATCAACATGAAAGTCATTCAAAACCACTCCATAACACTTCAGATTATGGTTTGGAACTCCATACAACAAAAAAACCCTATGAAAATCTATGAATTCACCCAAAGGTCCACCAATTCTTCTAATCATCATATAATTTGATGATTCCATGTTTATTTTCCACCAATTGGGGTTTAACTCTCATAATCCCAACAAATTCAAAGGTTTATGTTATCTTTGCATAAAACCTAGACCAAAAGAGCAACTAATCTCCATACCAAACCTTAAGAATTCAATTGCCCATGATTCCATAAAAATTACAATTGAAATTTGTCTTCTCCTTCTTCTTCCTCTTCCTCTTCCTCGCTTCTTCTTTCCTCTATTCTCCTCCCTCCTACGTTCGCTCTAACCAAAATGAGACCAAAAATAGATTTTGGTTTGTCTCATGGCTATTTATAGCCTCAAAATTCTCCAATTTGCAAGTTGGTCCTTAATTTTTTAATATTGCAATTGTAACTTGTTTTATTTCTATTATGGCCCATCTCTACTTGTTTTATGACTTACATGTCCTTTATGGTAATTACAACGGCACTCTGCACTAGCACCAAAATTCCAGTTCCGGCTAATTTTATCAGCTCTAATTTCATCTCCAAAATATTACAATGGGACACTTAATGCTCTTATACGCCCTACAAAGATCAAGTACTCGTACATACTCTTCTGACTCGGCGCTACAACTAATTTAGCTATTAACCTTAAATCGATAATTTCTAACGCCATGAGATTCAATTAATCTAATGTAGAGATTTATTTTAATTTCTAATCCATCTTTTAACACTAAGAGGTTATGGGACGAAACTCAGGGTTTACACCCTCCGAAAGGGACACGTAGATGGAGATTCCCGAGAGCTTTGAACATTCAATTTGTGGGCAGCGTTAGACTACCATCAAGAACTATCAGCTTTGAGAGTTCACTTTCTAGATAAATTACCACTCGCAGTGGAAGTTTAAGGATTATTTATCAATTTAATAATCAAAGATTTCTCACCTAATCTAATGGAAAGATCTTGATCCCGTTAGCCGAGATCTAATCATGGAAAGAGAAAATTTCATCAGATCTAAAGGAAAGTCATCAACCATTTTGTAAAGGTTTGCAATGACCCAGACTTGGGATGTAAGAAATCTGTAGTCTTAAGAAATGGGTATGAAGTATTGAAAAAGAAAAATACCCAGATCTTATAAAGAGTGTTCTGAATATAGGTAACTGATTAGATCCATGTCTTTGAAAGAAGCAGGGACCTCTAATTAGTGAATCGTGGAGAAATCCAAGCCGTATTATTAAAGTATCTTCGACAAATCCGCATCCAAAATCGTGATCGCAAAAATCAATGGATTATAATGCGTAAATTCCCATCAAGCTTTCACAAATAGCCATATTAGTGCTTCGAATTTCTAGCAGAGATTGATTCAAATTCATTTATTTGTTTGTTTAATTTAATTTTCTTTTAATTAGATAAATATAATATAAGGTATGATCTTATCTTTAATTAGTTTTTAAACATTTACAAGGAGGTGCAAATAGTGTGGATCTTTGAGTAGTTAGGGTAGTTGATTTTAAAATTCCTGTCAATCTCGAGGGAATGATATCCGACTTACATCCAAATTTTACTACTTGTATGACTCCGTATGAATCATAGAAGTGTTCAGACTAAACCCATTTTATAATTTCAAGAATATAAAACCACTTTCTACTTCTTTCTTTTCAAACAATTAACTCCAATTTTGGTCCACTGTAGGGGAACTCTAAGACTCCAATAGAGGCATTAAAATTGAGTGGCTTAGTCTATACATAAAACGTGACAAACAAGTTTTACGCTGGGCTGCCGTCGGATTGAAAGAATTTGAATAGATCAATATTCTGACAGAAGAGAGAAATGCTAATTTGGACATTTTTCTTTATTTTTCTTTATTTTTATTTTTTAAAGAAATTACAAAACAAGCTGATAATAGTAGTTGCATAAGCCATCGATCTTTAGATACTTAAAGGATAGTATGATTTTTTTTTATACTATCAAGCTTCACCGATTCAATATGTTTCCATTTCGTGAGTTATTTATGTACAGAAGCTAATCGATTCTGCTTTCCCTAGATAATCGAATTGGAAATAACATCGAGGAACTTAATAAGGTCAAAAGTGCAAAACAACAATTATGGCAAGAAAGAACGGTCGACAAATTAACTGAAATGTATGCAAAAGGCCTCCTATGCAAAGATAATGAGACTTCTAGAGACCAGCTATCCAAGAAGAATATTCTCATAGCTAGGACAACCCGCTTATGAGGCTAATAATTTTGAGTTGAAACCGAGATCGATCACCATGGTGCAACAGACTAATTTACAAGCCACTCCCATCAAGATCCTAATCAAGACATGGGCAGATTCCTCAGATGGCCAACACAAGAAAACCAAACTGTGGAGACTGGGAGGTGATCAAACCACACTTTTCCCTTTTCCTTAAGAGATATTGCACCACATGGTATGAATCATTGCCATATGGCTCGCTTAATACACATGGGAAGAGTCAGGAGGCTTACTTCCAGTGCATTTTTTCCATCACTTACAATAGAAAGAAGAATGGAGATCATTGTGTTCAAACAAGGGAGGATGAAAGCTTATATACTGCCTGGGAAAGGTACAAAAGGTTGTTGAAGAGGTTCCCTATGCATGGCATAGACCTAAAGACCCAAATGGATATTGTCTACCACTCCCTGAATGATACCTCTAAGGGTATCATAGATGCAGCCTACTGTGGGGCATTTAAGAGAAGAAGTGCAAAGGAAGCAAAGCAGCTGATAGAAGACCTGGCCAAATGCAACATGAAAGCTCCATCTGAATCTTCAGGAGCAACAACAGAACAAAGGGGGAGCGGAGTCAGCTCAATAAATGATTGCTATTGAAGCAAACTCGATGCAATAATGCGTTAAAGAATCAAGAGAAGAGAATGCACTATGCTCATGAAATTGGAGCAGTGGGAAGAGATGGAACTGTATTAGCGGAGGACCCATTGATGAGGATCCCTATCAGTTAAGTGAAGAGGCCAATTATTTGAATGAATGAGAACCTACTCATTTCAAGCCTAACCCCAACTTGCCTACACACTACACACCAAAGATCGAGGGGCCATGAGAACTTCATATGGCAGGAGGAGCATCACAGGCCCAAGACAGTGAGACAAGGTTTTAGCAAGGATATAATCCACCAAGGTTCCAGCAAAGAGCAACAAAGAAGTGAGAGAACAATGAATATCAAGGTCAAAAGAGGGCTCAAATTCTGAGGAGCAAATGTCAGAGTTCGCTGGGACAACAAAGGTCGCTTAAACTCTGACTAACAAAAATTTGCTTAGTCGACGCTTTAAATCCAACACACAAATTTTTCAAGCAAATACTAATGCTTCACTCAAGAACTTGGAAACACAAAGTCAAGTGGGGCCGCCTCAACCTCGCAAAACAAGAACAAGTGTGATGCTTCCCCAAAGGACACCTAGAATAATCAATGACCTATACGGCACCAATCTGGCTTATTTTGCTGCAAGAACAGTGAGAGTATAGTGAAATTGACTTAGTAGAATAGAAAGAGTGTTAGGTGCATCAGAAATTAGGATAGTGGGAAAGCTGAGAAGTTGGTACAGTTGAAATAAAGTAGTGAACATGTGCTCACACACTGAGGTAAGTTTTTCATTAAAGATTGGGCAAAGAAGGAGAACAATTTTTTTAAATTTTGAGATGCAAGAAGATAGCTAATATTCTTATGTAGGATACTTTGAATATTAAATTTAGAAATTCCTCAAGGATACATCGAGCAAAAAAAGAAGAAAATCATTACGAAGGAGTGGCGAGCTTAACTCCGCAACATGCTATGGCGCGTATTCAAGAACCTACTAGCTAAGGTGAAAGATCTTCGCGCTTTATCATTCCTTGCACAATTAAATATGAATTCAAGAAAGTTTTGTGACTCAGGTGCTGTGATCAACTTGATGCCCTATTCAAGGGTACAAAGGTCGAAGCTAGTGGAAACTTACCCGCGTCAAAGAATTACACCGCAAACGGCCGATAAGTCAATGGTACAACTGGGGCGAGTCCTTAAGGGATGCCGGGTCAAGGTAGGAAACATTTTCCCCGTTGATTTTGTTATCATGAAATGGAAGAAGACACGCAGGTTCCTCTCATATGTTGTAGCACCTTTCTTAAACCTGAGCTGCCCCTAATTAATAATATCAAGAAAGGTAAGTCAATTCCCTGTAGAGTGGGAAATGAAGTATGCACTTCAACCTCAACAAAAAGCTTGACATACCGATGCCGATGAAGAAATTGTATGGTCAGAGAAAATTTAGTCCAGCGAGTCCGTGAATCAACTCGATTGTAAACATCTCAACATTCTATCAATGAAAATGAAGATGAATTTCCAAAGATCTTAAGAGCGTTGATTATGAATATTCCATTCCGCCTTGCAAAACACAGAAACAATCTTGAATTTGAATGAAAAAGTACAGAAAATTCATGCAACAGGGAAAAGAGTTAAATCGAGCAAGAAACCAGCCGCAAAGGGTTGATATTGAAAGAATTGCCTAGTCATCTGAAATATGCTTTCTTAGAACCAGAAAAGACAAAACCAGTGATTATATCTACTGCATTGACTGAGAATGAAGAACATAAACTGTTAAAGATCTTAAGGAAATACAAGGAAGCAATTGCTTGGTCAATTGAAGATCTCAAAGGTATCAATCCTTCTATTTGCATGCATAAAATTTTGCTAGAAGATAATGCAAAGACTTCAACTGAACACCAAAGGAGACTCGAATCCGCAATCAAAGATACTGTAGTTTAAGGAAGTGCTCGAAATGGTTAAATGCGGTGCTTCATTTATGCACATCGTATAGCTCGGGTGAGCCCAAATTTCATGTAGTTCCCAAAAGGTGGATTCACCGTGATCAAACGAAAGCGCGAATAAATTGATTCATACAAGAACTGTGGATGACGGAGGTGTATAGATTACTTGAAATTGAATATCGCAACCAGAAAGATCATTTTCCCCTCGCCTTCATTAATCGTATGTTGGATGACAGGTGACAACCTCACTTCGTTTTCGATGGATATTGGTGGATATAACCAAATTGCTATCAGACCCGAGGACCAAGAGAAAACCATTTTCACATGCCCTATGGTACTTTTTGCTTTAGAAGAATGCCATTCAAGCTATGCAATGCTCCCGCCACATTTCAAAGATGCATGATGTCTATGTTCTCGTGATTCGTAGAGGAGGTTATGGAGATATTCATGGATGACTTCATAGTTTATGATCCAGCTTTTGAAAATTGCCTGCAAAATTCAGACAATACTTCACAAAGCCAGACAAGAATTTAGCTTGAAATCAAAATGATATTTTATGGTACTGTATAAGTATCATTTTAGCAATGCACTGCTTAAGGTGGCTAAGTGACCAAGCAAAAGTTTCTATCATAAAGACTCTTTTACCACCTACAACAGTCAAGGGAATAAGAAGTTTCTTGGGACATGCTAGTTTCTATAGAAGATTTATCAGAGACTTCTCAAAAATTACAAAACCATTATGTAGATTACTGGAAAAAGATGACAAGTTTAATTTTAATGAATCCTGCCAATCTTCTTGATTCTAAGAGATCAAATCCGTGACTAGTTAGTTCTCATCATGGCCAAACCATACCGGGACTAAGGAATTTGAGATTACGTGTGATGCCAAGTGATTAAGTAAGGAACTATATCGGGGACGTAAACCGACAAGATGTTTAGGGCCATATACTATGCCAGCAAACCTTCAATGAAGCTCAAGAGAATTGTAACGCCACAAAAATACCCTGGAATTTTTATAATAATTTTATTATATATTCCGGGTATGAATTGAGCCAAACTTGGATTTTTTCGGGTAATTTGAAAATTTGATAAATTGTAAAATGTAAATTGAAAGAGTGAGCATATGATCAACATTATATAAATTCGAGAAATAGATTCAACTTAAATAACCCAAGTGAAAAAGGGCAAAATGTGAAATTTGTAAAATGAGGACCTATGTCAAATGATAGCTTATGCTAATGTGAATAAATAATAAAATGATAAGGAATGTGAATTAAAAAGTTAGAATGTCAAAATGGAAATCGATTTATCATGCCAAACAAGGCCTTATAAGGAATAAGTGATTTAAGAGCAAAAAGGGAAAAAATAAGAAATGAGAAAAGGGTGTAGGGCCAACATGGCCTTACACTTAAAAGAAATTTAAAGACCAAAATGTGGTCTTGTGTGGCTCATTTGAAGAGCAACCTGCCAGGGAGCAATGAAGGAGAGTGGAGAAGGAGCTAGAGCTTCCAAGATATCAAGCTTTGGTGTGTTTCCTTCCCACTTTTTTCTTCTAAAGGATCAAACAACCTACAAGAGAAAGATTTGAAGAGGTTCAAGGTAATAAATCAAACCCTAACTTCCTCATTTATGATTTTGATTTTGGGGAAAAAGCCCTAACATGAGGAAAATGGATTTTTATTGAGTTCAAAAACCACTTTTGGAGCTGCTTTGAAGTGATTTGCGGGTGGATTTTTTGATAATGGGACATATCGAGAAGATTGGTAGATGAAAATGTGGAAAAATGCAAAATCCGAACATTCCGAGCGTGTACCAAAGAATCTGCACTCGCAGATGTCAAACCTGTTCCAGATACCAGGCAAATGGCAAGGGGAAACCCTGCACTCCAAGATAGGTTGAACTCATACCTGCATAGGGGTGCAAGCAGCAACCTATACCCCATGATGTGTCAAGGCCGGCACCGATACAGTAGTTCAAAGAAATTCGTTTTGACATCACAGACCGTTAAGTCCCGCCTTCGTATACCGACGTTCAGACCCTAAGAAACGACACTGGGGTTCAAATAAGATTGTAACTGCTTTAAAACACACCGTACCTCACGCCTAAGGCGCATCTGCCTCGGCAGACTTGTCTTAACCCAAGACTATTAACAAAAATAAATTGTAATTCACTAAAATTGTTTAATTGTTTATCCACTAAGAGTGGTGCATGAATGTTATCGATCAAAGGACTCGTGATGATCGGGCTTCAACCTAGGACCGAGATCGAAGAGAAGGAAGCTAGATTATACAACTTCAGTTTGTTCTCTGACTCTATTCTTATTACATGAATGAGTATATGAAATAAATACATAGCTTGAGCGATCTTTGAAAAGATAATACTAAAGTGAATATGGAATTGAAAGGTGATATCTCGAAACCGAATGAATGAATAATGATAAAGACTCGATTCATCAAACTAATCCATCAGAAATGTGAATTGAATGATATATCGACGAACCGCCTCGACGGATGCACCAACCCAGATCCGTCACGAAGGCACCCCAAATTTTCCAATGTCCCTCGCGGATGCCTCAATCTGCAGATCAGTTGCGATGGCGTATGGCATTGAAGAAATGTCTCACTTGGCGGGATGCACCAATCGGCATCCGTCTTGATGGCATATGGCATTTAAGTGATACCACATGTCAAGATGCAGCAAACGGCATCCGTCATGATGGGAGACCGAATAAGTGATACCACATGTCGGGATGCACCAAACGGCATCCGTCATGATGGGAAACCGATTTGTTAAATGTGTAAGCACATTACCGAATGATGATATGGCTGATTCATCAAACTTAATCCGCCGGAATGTAAATTGAATCGTGAAATGAATTGTTGCATTGAAAATGCATGTTATGATATGGTAAATGATTTCTATATTGAAAGCATGCGGGAATGAATAACATGAGCATATGTTGATATATTAGGCATGGTTTAATGTTAAATGCATGCCGAGTTAAATTGAATATTGGAAACTGTATAGAACCACTAAGCATGAAAATGTTTAGCTGTGTTTATCTGGCGCGCGCAGTATCGAGTAAAGTAAAGAAAAAGAAGACCAAGATCGCACAGCGCAGAGTCATAGTTAATAGTACGACAGAGCAAGTATACTCCTGGCCGCTTGGTATATCCTCTCTTTGAACAAGTGGCTTTGAAATGCGGTTAAACCCCGAAATCCTGATTTTTGTATATCATTTGAAAGGGCATAATCGTCTTTCTTTGTAAATGTATTTTGTTAATGTTTATGGGCCTACCGAATTGCTTTGAATTTGTAAATGATTATAGGCTTGCCCAAAACTGAATTCGCTTCCGCAACTAATAACACAAATAAAATGTTTTAATAAGATAAATGAAAGCTCTGAGGTAAACTGCTCCGGCCGATCCACATTCGGGTCGGGTCAGGATTCGGGTCGCGACAATTTTGAAAAGAAAATTTTTAATAACACGAAAAATAAAAAGAAAAGAAACCTGAAAGGTCCCGTGGTTTCGCTATTGACTCGGCCATTCGGCCCGACCAGTTCTGGGTCGCTTACACTTTAGTGGTATCGGGAGCTTCAAAGCCAGCGCTTCGAAAAATAGGCCCTAAACGATTTTGAAAAAAAAAAAGATTTTGAAACGCATTCATACATCGTGACGGTATGCGATGATATGACTCGACGCGATCTTTCGATCTTACTGTGTAAGCATGGGATGGTCTGTACTCCATGTATCGAAGGTGAACAGGGAAATCGTCCTGATAGTCCTGCTAGTGTGGTAGGTGGACAAGCATCTCATGCTCCACCAACGAATGAACCGGAACAAGTAGAAGGAGGTACCATGGGTATCCTCCAACGCTAGCTCAGCTCGCAAAGAGTCGGCAAATTCACCAAGAATAAATTGGCACGATCATCGAAAGAATGGCAAGGTAAATCGACCGTACTTTACGGGAAAGAAGGATGATGAGCCCGCTTATGCGGCGTAAAATCGCTCGAGAACCGGAAGCACGTCAGGTAAATGCATTGCACAACTCGAAGAGAAATTGGAATGTGCGACCATCAGAGGGACGAGGGGTTTATCAAAGGGTGGATTTTCGGCGACCGTGACCGCACTACCGCAGAGAATTACATGGAGGTTCTTCGATGAGTTTAAGAAGAGCCACAGGCCTTCATCTATTTAAACAATATGCGGCGAGAGTTCCATAATTTGAAACAAAGGCAATTATAAAAACTAATATGTGAGAGAATTATGCACAGATTGAGCAAGTATGTTCCCAAGATGTTAGCAAGTGAAGGAAGAGAAGGCCGTAAGTTTGAAGATCGCTAAGCGACCACATTCGCCCATGTCACAGATTTTTCCATGATGATTTCTCCAAATCACGACATGTGTGCTCTAAATGTGGAACGAGTAAAGAAAGAGGAAAATGAAAGAAAGAGAAGATGTGGAAAGAAAAATCCTGACGTCAAGTGTTCTTATCAACACAGAGATTCAGTGGGACCAAGGGGATCCCAAAACTTGATAAATGTGCCACCAGAGATGCTATTTGCCTTACCTGGCTGCCGCCAGGTGCACAAGGAGTGCTCTCTAGAGGACAAGATGCCTTCGTTGTTCCCATTGTCGAAGAAAGCACAAGGGAGATTGTCGAGCGAATTTGCCGTTGGTCAGGATCCATGGAGCACAAAATACCGAATGTACTGGTGGCACGCCCTTCACAAAGACTCCCAACCGGGGCAATGTTTCATCAGTTCAGAAAGGCAGCAAAAGTGTTGCATCACCGAGTGTTCCAAGACAAGGGATAGAATTTGGCTAGGCAAGAAGGTCGTGCTCAGCCAGAAAGATACGCTGATGAAAGGTAGAAGATACGCATCGCCGATGTGATAAATTGCAATTTGGTTTTCATCTTTGATACTATGCATGCATTGATGTAATTCGTGGTCAACCCATTCATATGTGTGTACTAACATACCCAACTTGGGAAATTTACCGAGGAGTGAAACCGAGTATGACATCTTGGTGACCAACCCGCTCGGACATAGTGTTATAGTGAATAAAGTATATAGAGATTGTCCCATCAAAATACAAGAGTATGAATTTTTGGGAGATTTGATTGAGTTATCCTTCAAGGAGTTTGATGTAATATTGGGGATGGACTGGTTATCCCGACACCGAGCGATAGTCGATTGTAGAATGAAAAGAGTGACTTTGAGAACACCGAATGATGATGAAGTGACTTTCATTGGTGAGAGGTCAAGCCACCTCTCTAATGTGATATCCGCAGCCACTGCGAGAAAAATGGTGCGGAAAGGATGTGAAGCCTATTTGGCTTATGTGATTGATACATTAAAGGCAAGGCCTAGTGTATCCGATATCCCTACCGTTAGTGACTTTCCGGATGTGTTTCTGGAAGAGTTGCTGGATTGCCTCTACGAGGGAGATCGAAGCCATATCGACAAGCCAGACAAAGCGCCACACCAGATCCATTACACCAGAGCAGAATGGCTCCACTAGAGCTAAAGGAGTTGAAATTGCAGTTGCAAGAACTGCTAGAAAAAGGGTTTATTCGACCAAGTGTATCACCATAGGGAGCTCCCGTGCTTTTTGTTAAGAAGAAAGATGGTACACTTCGGCTATGTATCGACATAGACAATCAACAAGTCGACCGTAAAGAATAAGCATCCGCACTGCACTGATGATTTGTTCGACCAATCGAAAGGTGCAAGTATCTTTCAAAGATCGACGGCGACCGGGTACCACGCTTGAGAATTAAAGATGCGGATGTGCATAAGACAGCCATTTAACGCCGACATGGACATTATGAGTTCCTTGTGGCCGCCGCTTTGGTTTGACAAATGCCCGGCCGCTTTCATGGACCTAATGAATCGTGGTCTTCGACCGTATGTGGATCAGCTTGTCGCAGTGTTCATAGACCACATTCTCGTATTCGAAGATCGAAAGTCATAACACACACTCGGAAGTGTTAGAGACTTTGAGAAAAGAGCAAATAGGCGTGGGAACCGAGCAAGTGTGAGTTTTGGTTAAACAAAGTGTCCTTTCAAGTAATATCAGATCGAAAGAAGGAACTGAAAGTGGATCCCAAAGAAATAGAAGTGGTCGTCGAATGGAAGCCACCAAGAAATGTTACGTATACGAGCTCGACTAGCGGTGTTACTACGTAAGATTCATTAAGGGGTTTTCTATGATTGCGGACCCGATGACGAAATTGCTAAAGAAAAATGTGAAATATGAATGGAGGAAAATGGTCATGAAGTTTTTGGTGTTAAAAGCATTCTAACCGAGGTCTCTGCTTACTCACCACCGCAAGAAAAAGAATACGCTACCCAAGGGATGCTTCATTAAATGGACTCGATGTGTCCTAATGCAAGAGGGTAAAGTGGTAGCCTATGCTTCAAGGCAATCGGGCCACATGAAAAGAATCACCACGCATGATTTGAATTAGCCACAATTGTATTTGCGTTGAAAATTCGGAGACATTATTTGTATGGAGAAAGTGTCTCATTTACACCGATCATAAGAGTCTTAAGTATTCGCCTCTACAAAGACAAAATTTTAATGAGACAACCCGGAGATGGATGGAATTGATAAAGATTATGGATCGCGTGATTGATTATCACTTAGGAAAGGCCAACGTAGTGCCGATGCTTTCGGAAGCGTAAAGTCAATACAAACGCTTCGAAATAATGCCCATTTGTCATTATCGATCGATGGTACAAGAGTGACAGCATCTGATAATGAGACCAAATTTGTTGAATCGGGTGCTAGAGGCACAAAAGAAAGATGAGAAAATTTATGCCATAATAAGTCAGATTGGAAATGGTAAAGAAACCGAATTTACAATGAACGAAAGTGGAGTTTTCAGAAGAAGGATTCCGTTTAGTACAGGATGATAATGATTCGAGAAAAGCCATACTCAAGAGGCACATAGCTGATCTTTTCGCTATCCATCCCGGTAGCACAAAGATGTATCAAGATTTGAAAAATGTCATTCCGTGGTCCGTAATGAAAAGAGATGTATCGAGTTTGTAACCAAGTGTTTGGTATGTCAAAGAGTGCGCAATAGCATCGTTCTTCTGATTATTGCACCATCGCACGTCGGAGTGGAAACCCGACCGAATCACTCATGGACTTCAGGTCAATACCATTGACAGGAGAAAGCATGACTCGCTCAGGGTCGTAGTAGACCGACACCAAGTCACCACTTCCTACCGCTGAGAACCGACTATTCGCTTGATAAGCCAGCGTAGACGCATATCAAGGAAATAGTTCCTACGCATGGGATTCCAATATCCATTGCTTCGTGATCGAGATCCGAGGTTTCCTTCGAGATTTTCGTAGAAAACTGCAGAAGAGGCCTCGGGGCATCAACACTTAATTTAGTATTGCTTCGCTCACCCGCAAACCGGGATGGACAATCGTAAAGTTGGAAGATATGTTAAGGAGTTGTGTGATCGACTATGAGGGTAGTTGGGACCGACACATTCCCTTAGCTGAATTTGTGTACAACAACACTTTCCAATCAAGTATTGGAATGGCGCCTTACGAGGCTGCAGCCATGGAAGAAAATGTGAGCTCTGCCGTTGTGTTGGGCCCAGATTGAGAGAAAGAAAAGTGATTGGCCCGATTTGTCTGAGGCGAAGAAAAAAGTCAAAGTTAGAGAGAGATTGAAGTGGCCACCGATAGACAAAAGTCATATGCTGACATGAAGAGAAAAAATATTCGATATGATATCGGTGAAAAAGTGTTTTTGAAAGTATCGCCTTGGAAGAAGGTGATGAGATTTGGGAAAAAGGGCAAGTTGAGCCCTAGGTTTATTGGCCCATATGAAGTAACTGAAAAAGTGGGTCCAGTGGCGTACCGTTTGGCATTACCTCCGGAATTGGAAAAGATCCATAATGTTTTCCATGTGTCCATGCTACGGAGGTAATGATCGGGACCCGTCACATATGTAATGAGTCTCTTCGGAACAATTGTGAGCTTAGACCGGATTTGACATGCGAAGAGAGCCCAGTGAGATTTGGCTCATGAAGTGAAAGGAATTAACGGAACAAAAGTATTTAAATAGTCGAGTTGTGGGAGAGCACGAGGCAGGAAAACAACTTAGGAAAGTGAAGAAAGCAATGCGGCGATATCCCAGCATTGTTTGGCAGGAGTAAGTCCCAGGACGAAATCTTATTAAGTGGGGAAGAGTTGTAATGCCCCAAAAACACCCTGGAATTTTTATAATAATTCTATTATATATTCCGGGTATGAATTGAGCCAAACTTGGATTTTTCCGGGTAATTTGAAAAGGGTGATAAATTGCAAAGTAACAAATTGAAAAAAGGAAGTGACATATGATTGAACATTATATGCTAAATTGAGAAATAGATCGAACCGGAAATCTTAAGGGGGTGATGAAAGAGCAAATGTGGAAATTTGTAAAATGAGGACCTAAGGGTCAAATGATAGCTTAAGTGCTAATGTGGAATAAATAATAAATGATAAGGAATGTGAATTAAAAAGTTAGAATGTCAAAAATGGAGAATTGGATTTATTAGGTGGCCAAACAAGGCCTTATAAGGAATAAGTGATTTAAGAGCAAAAAGGGAAAAATAAGAAAAAGGGTGTAGGCCAAACATGGCCCCTTACATAAAAGAAATTTAAAAGACCAAGTATGGTCTTAGGGCTCATTGGAATGATCATGATTTGAAAGGAGAAAGGGAGGGAGGGACTAAACTCCAAGAATCAAGCTTTGGTGCGTTTCCTTCCCACTTTTTTCTTCTAAAGGATCAAACAACCTACAAGAGAAAGATTTGAAGAGGTTCAAGGTAATAAATCCAAGCCCTAACTTCCTCATTTATGATTTTGATTTTGGGGAAAAAGCCCAACATGAGGAAAATGGATTTATTGGTCTAAACCACTTTGGGTGTTTTGAAGTGATTTCATGGTGGATTTTATATGGGACATATTGGAGAGAAGATTGGTAGATTGAAAATGTGAAACAAATGCAAAATCCGAACATTCAAGCGAGAGAAAGCAAGAGCACTGTGCAGTGCGAGGTCAGAGCCTATCTTAGGTACACCTTGTCACGCAGCGGAGCGGTGGGCCTTTGTGCCGGTCACGGGGTTCAGACTTTATGCGGTACAGGGGTGCGTGAGCAACCTGCTCGATACGGTCAAGGCATTGCGGTCTGGAGTAGTTCCGACCACTGTTTGACACGTTTTCGCACCGTTAAGTCCCGTATTCGTATACCGATGTCTAGGGACCCTAAGAAACGATTAATGGGGGTTCAAATAAGATTAGAACTAAGCAAAAAACACACCGTACCTCGCCGCCTCGGCGAAGTTAATTCGTCTTTGGGCATACTTAGTGTCTTAACCCAAGACTGTTAACAAAAATAAATTGTAATTCACTAAAATTGTTTAACAATTGTTTATCCACTAAGAGTAGCATGAATGTTATTGACTAGGGACGGGTGATGATTGCCTAACCTAGGACCGAGATCGAAGAGAAGGAAGCTAGATTATACAGCTTTGGTTTGTTCTCTGACTCTATTCTTATTACATGAATGAGTATATGAAATAAATTCATAGTTTTAGTGTATCTTTTAAAAGATAATACGAAAGTGAATATGGGTGAAGGTGATATTCGAAAACCGAATGAATGTGAATAATGATAAAGACGGGATTCATCAAACGGAATCCATCGTAAATGTGAATTGAATGATATATCGAATGAACCGCCTGACGGGATGCACCAATCGACATCTGTCACGAAGGCACCCCGAAATTTTCCAATGTCCCACTTGGCGGGATGCCCCAATCGGCATCCATCATGATGGCGTATGGCATTGAAGAAATGTCCCACTTGGCCCGGGATGCAGCAATCGGCATCCGTCTTGATGGCGTATGGCACTTAAGTGATACGTGTGGGGATGCGCCAAGCGATAATGCGGTGATGAGAACGAATAAGTAATACCACATGTCGAGGATGCACTAAATGGCATCCGTCATGATGGGAGACCGAATAAGTGATACCACATGTCGGGATGCACCAAACGATCCGTCATGATGGGAAACCGATTTGTTAAATGTGTAAGCACATTACCGAATGATGATAAGGGCGGGATTCATCAAACGGAATCCGTCAGAAATGTAAATTGAATCGTGAAATGAATTGTTGCATTGAAAATGCATGTTATGATATGGTAAATGATTTCTATATTGAAAGCATGCGAAAATGAATAGCATGAGCATATGTTGATATATTAGGCATGGTTTAATGTTAAATGCATGCCGAGTTAAATTGAATATTGGAATAGAACTGTATAGAACCCATAGCATGAAAATGCAGCGTGTAGTTTATCTATGCGCAGGTATCGAGTAAGCAAAGAAAAGAAGACCCAGTCAGCGCGTGAGAGTCATAAGTACGGCGTATAAGTATATGATCATTTGCATATCCTCTCTTTTAGAACAAGTGGTATTTTGTAAACAAAGTGTTAAACCACGAAACTTGATTTTTTGTATATCATTTTGAAAGGGCATAGAATGTCTTTCTTTGCTTAAATGTATTTTGTTAATGTTTATGGGCCCTCTGCAATTGCTTTGAATTTGTAAATGATTATGGGCTTGCCCAAAAGCCCGAATTAGCTTCCGCAACTAATACGTAAATAAAATGTTTTTACAATAAGATAAATGAAAGCGTCGAATGCTTAGGGCTCCGGTTCGGATCCGCGGGGCAGGGGATTCGGGTATGACAATTTTGAAAAAGAAAAATTTAATAACACGAAAAATAAAGAAAGAAACCTTGAGGTGTCCCGGGTTTTGGTTCGGACTCGCCATTCAGTGGTGGCGGACCGGGCTCGAGGTCGCTACAAGAACTGTATTTCTGCGAAAAGAATATTGGTCATGGTATGCGCATGTGAAAAATTCAGGCCACATATATTGGGATCCCATGTCATCATCCATCTTAGTCATCTTTGCAATTAAATATTTGATGGCAAAGAAAGAAGCTAAGCCAAGACTAATCAGATGGGTATTGTTGCTGTATGAATTTGGTCCCAGAGATCAAAGGCAGGGAAGGGTTGTGATAATGTGATAGCTGATCGCTGACTAGAGTGAAAAACTCGCGCCAAAGGAAGTAACGAAATTAGCAGAAAATTTTCGGATGGCTTGATTATTCCAATTGTCATTCAATCACCTGGTATGATGACATTGTCAATTTTCTAACGATAATGCCACTAGGAATTATTTCTATTGAGAGAAAGAAGTTAAAATCACCCGACAACAAGTTTTATATATGGGATGATCCGAGCATTGTTATTCAAAGAGGGAGGCGATATGATAATCAGGAGGTGTGTGCCAGAAAGTGAACAAGGCAGGATCTTATATGAGTGTCATGCATCACCATATGGAGGACATTTTGCAGGAGACAAAACTGCCCATAAAATTCTCCAATCAAGGTTTTATTGGCCTACCATATTCAAAGACTGTTTTGAATGGATGAAACTTTGTGATCAATGACAGAGAATGGGAAGTATCAGCATAAGACATGAAATGCCCTTGTAAGGTATCTTGGTGGTGCAGCTTTTTGATGTATCGGGAATAGATTTCATGGGACCATTTCCATCTTCACTTGGGAATATGTACATACTCCTAGTTATGGACTATGTATCCAAATGGGTGGAAGCAAGTACTTGGCCCAAAAATGATGCTAATACAGTTGTGGGATTCTTATAGAGAAATATTTGGAGCAGATTTGGGGCACCTAGAACTATCATAAGTGATGGAGGGAGCCATTTTGCAAATAAGGTGTTTGAGAAACTCATGAGTAGGTATGTAATCAAACACATAATGAGTTTGGCTTACCACCCTCGAACGAATGGGCGAGATTGAAATTTCGATAGGAGATTGAAAATTCTTACAAAAAGGCGTATTCGCATAAGGGATTAGTCTCTAAAGCTTGATGACGCATTGTGGGCTTCTGAGGAACTTCATATAAAACTCCATTGGTATGTCCCTATACAAGAATTGTCTTTGGTAAACCTTATCACCTTCCTCTTGATTTAGTCTGGTATGTGGAGCCGTGAAATTGAATTTTGATTTTAAGGGAACTGGGAAAGATTACTCCAACTTAATGAATTGGAAGAGGCGAGAAGTAAACATGATAATGCGAATTTTACAAAGATGAACAAAGAAATGGCATGATCAGAAAATTTGTAGGAGGAATTCCAGGCGGGAAGATCAGGCTGGTATTCAACTTTATATGGCTTGTTCGAGAAAAGCGAGATCAAAATGGAATGGTCCTATCTGATAGTAGCAAAGTACAACCTTTTGGACGGTGACATTGAAACTATCTGGAGAAGGAATTCAAAGTGAATGGTCGGAAGATTAAAGCATTGCACCTTGGAGGGAAGATAATTGAAGGCTGTTCTAAATGCCGAGTTAAAGAAATTTGTTGAGACGAGAATGATAGCGGCAAGTCGGTAGGACTCAAAAGCGAAGCGACTTCGTGGGAGGCGACCCATACAATATATCTTTTATTTTATGTTTTATAGTCAATTAATGTGTATAAAATTTTAGTTTTTTAGTTACAGACTTGTGTGTTGTTATAACATTTAAAATTTTTAGTGTTTTTGCAAAGTCATTAGAATCTGTGAAATAATTATTCACTTAATGCTTCCGATATGCACCGCGAGAACACGAGGAAGTATAATGCTCTCACGATTTAGCATTATTTTTTATTTTTTTTTTATTTTTAGAGAATGCATTATTGAAGTTTGGGGGAATTAGATTTTCAATTCAATATTGAATCTTATGCTTTGATGAGTTGCTTTGTTGAACATTTGAATGATAAACTGTTCTTGTTTGAATTGGGTTTCTTGAATGTTATACATGTTTTTACAAGTGTGCCTGGGGTGAATTGAGTCTATCAAAGGAGACTAGAAGTTGCAGGAAAATAGGAATAAAACATTTTTTTATAGAGACATGGAGATTTTCTAGGTTGTGACAGACTTTTGAGGTCGCGACAAGGTTCTGAACTAATAACATAAGAACTAAGAAAATTTTGTGAACAACATACAAACCTTATTGTCAAGAACAAATAAGGTTGCAACATTTTATTTTGAATTTATAACAAATGTGTGAACCAAATGGTAGTGTAAGGAGCGATTGTCGCGATATTGAAATTATGTGAAACCATGAATGACAGAGAAGAAGAGAGAAAGGTTTGTCGTGACATCAATTTTATTTGTCAAGACCATTTGTAGTCATTGACAAACCTAAGTAGATTGGCGACCGAGATTTGTTTAAATCCACACGGTAATTGGGAACTAAGCGATTACATGCAGGCGTCATAACATTAAAAGAAATACTTATTGTTATCATGGGAGAAAGAAATGGAGCGAGCACTTTGCTTTCCCAGAAAGGGGTAGAAGCCTTTGGGTATCTTTACAAGGAACACTAGAAGGAGATCAAGGCTACCATCCAAAGAGGGATGAAGAGCTAGAGTCCACCCTGAACTACAGGGAGAAGCTGTGGACTGAGAGTATTGATCTGGTGAACCAGAATATGATAAAGATGAGTTTGAGTAGTCATTGAATTCCATTGGGCATAAGTAAGGAAATGAGCTCATCGAAATGACATATTAAAACACAGAGTGGTACCTCTTTGACAGGATAGAGTAGCTCAATTGGAAAGCGGAACCCTTCATCCGCACGATTTCACCCTCTAATACCAATTACAAGTATGAGCGATAAACCTCGAAGCCACTTAAAATCCGATACCACAGAGAAAGGAAATAGCTCTCTGCTTTCTCTCTCTCTAAATCCTCGGGTTTTCTATCTTCTCTGTATATCCCTCTCTTATAATCTATAAAATGTAATTCTTCCCTCTTTATTAATAAAAAGGCAGTTTCTGAAAGTTGTGTATAGTCTTTTCTTATTTTATTTTCTTTTAAATTTACAATTTTGAGAACTAAAATAAATATGAGGAGGACTTTGTTGTTCTGAATAAATGAGAATTCAATGTGTTAAATGTAAAAATGCTGCAGAGTTGAAATTTTTGGATCTTATTGCATATTTTGTGAAGAGGTTGTAATTGCTTGTTTGAGGTATGTTAGAAATTTGTTAAAATGTTGGTGTTATTGTTGTTGGCTAAGTGAACTTAATTGTTTGATCATAATGAACTGTAAAGTTGAATAAAGGCAAACCAAAATGTTTAAACAACAAGCTGAAATAAAGATGCAATTAGGTGAAAATTGAGAGGCGGGAGTTTTAAGTTGATGTCGAGAATATATAAGCCAAATTTTAGATTTTGGCTTGAAATTGAAATCAAAGCTAGTAAGGCTATTAATTCTAGTCAAATTGAACAGTACAATTTAGAAAATGACTAAACTAACACATTGGTCAGAAGTACCTTAAAAACTGATTGTGCTTGGGTTAGGAAAACTTTATGGGACTTATTATCAAAAATATCTAAAGAGTCATAGAACTTGTTGCATTATTATTCAAGGTGAAATCATAAACATCATAACCAGCAAAAAATGATTTAGGCCATCCTTGAACAGTTTGGACTTTCAAAAGCCTGCCCTTTGATATGCTTTATGCATATACCTTAGTACCTATTTTGAGCCTAGTGCCAGTTTCATCATCAGAGTCAAAAAGAAAAGCCTTAAACCTTGTGAGTCTTACCTTACGAGTAAAGCACTTAATTTTAAAGCTGCTTGAGATCGGTGCAACGAGAAATGAAGACGAGGATAAGTTTAGAGTCTGAAGGAATTTGAATTGAAAGGAAGAGAAGGAGAATTAAGGAGGAGAAATGAAGACAATTAAGAAAAAGTGTACTAAAGGGAAGTGTAAAGCGAGAAGGGTGAGAAAGGTGAAAAGAATGAAAGTTTCAAGGAGTGATTTTACACCTTGTAGCCTGACCTTGACAAATTAAGTCCTTAGGGGGTGTTCTACACCTAGTACCACTAATACTGGCTTGGTATAGGAGTTACTAATCAGCTTGTTAAAGATAGTAGAAGCTTAAAGGTAAAACATTTACTGCTTGATTCGTGCCACGCGGTGGGTGATCGGAATCAACGATATTTGTTTCCCTATGTTCTATCTGTTGCCGTGAAAGTGACTCTTGCCGATATATGGCGGTCTAGGGTCGAACACGGGGGATGGAGTTTTCTTCGTACAAAATGATTTGGTGAAAGTCAAAATTGGTGAATTAAATTTGGATTTTTAAGGTTTGGGTAAAAGCAGGGAGTGGTTGGTTGCAAGTGAAAATAAATAAAATAAAATGTAAATAGAACTCCTTGTGAGTTTTGGGCCTTGGTTTAGGGTTTTAAGGCAACTAACATGTCCTCGAGGTCTTTCCTCGCATTAGGGAGCATGACATATAGTCATTTCGGGCGGATCTTCATTTAGCTTTAAAAACTAAACCACATGATTTTCCCTTTTGAAACAGAAGCATTTAACAAACATTCATGGTCCCCAGACAATTGAAAACCTACCTCCTGGACTCATCTCCTGGTGACAAATAGAAGCGACTAATGGATATCATTGAATCTAACAATAAGCATCCAATGAACCTGGGTGCAAATACTAGTCAATCAAGATGCATTTAGGAGATTTAAAGCCTAGAGTGAAGGATAGGAACATAAATGAAAATAAATGCCACGATAAAAACGAGAGGGTGTCGAGTTTACCAAAATCAAATCCCGGTAGCCCTCCTCTTCCAAGGAGGAAGGAGTCTGCAGCATCCTGCGAGTTGTCATGCCAGAGGAGTGTTTGGTAACTTGAAAAATAGGAAGAGGAGAAGAAGAGAAAAGCTGGAACAAAGGCGTAGCGTGTCTTTTGAAAGATTAAAGTTAGGGTTACAAAAAGCTATAAGTTGAGAAACATATAGCCATTGATATGTGAAGAATGACAAAAGAAAAGGCCTAAAATATGAGAGTACGATAGGAATGAAATGGTAATTAATCCAAGGATTAGTTTGGAATCAAAAACATCAAAAACACGAGGCGGGGATTTTAGCTATGCGAGATTTCGCTGGCATGAAAATTTCGCTATGCTAATGAAATTTCGCTGGCCTAGCGAAGAATTCACAAGAGACCATGAGGAATTGAGAAATTTCTCTATCAACGATAAATTTAGCTAGCTAGAAAAGGTCGCACGGCGAATCAGATTTCTCTCCCTGTGACTCGCATTCCATTGGCCACTGTTCTTGCATCCTGCATCCTGCAGCTTGCTATTTTTTTCTATTTTCTTCCTGCTTTGAAATTCTTCATTCCCGGCTTGCTGAAATTGATATAAGACCATATGAAATTGATGGAAACCAACCCGACTTTGGTTATGATTGGATTAACCGATGTTTGGCTTCGATCACGCAAAAACTAACTTGACCTCGGAATGCAATTAGACCTTGATAGGGACCGAACATGTCAATTGGGTTAATTATAATAATTAGTACACAAAAAGCGCTCAAAACCTATTAAAAATAGGGTTCAAAATAGCACTTTTTGGGCACTAATCAACCACTCCAAACCTAAAACAAAATGCAGAAAAGAGCTTCTGGAGCATAATTGAAAATAGCAGTGGAAAAGAAAAGGCCACAGAGAAGAAAATACAGAAAAATGCACTAAAATAAATTGGGTGGTGCTTGAGAGGCTATTGTAGCAGAAAAATAGGATGAGCAGTGAAGGCAAAATGTTGAGAAAATATATGAAGTTTAGGTAAATTTGAGCCTAAAATGTCTAGTCATCTACCTAAGTACCCTAGCCATACATTACAAGCTCAAAAGACCTATTTGATTATGAGGTTTGTGTTATGTCTACATTAGTAGAGAATAATATGCCCAATAAGCCTATGAGACTTGAATTTACTCTGAAAGAATGTCATCCTTTAAAGTAACTCTCATAAAGCAACCTAATCTGCAAACTTAGTCATAAAGGGAAGACCAACACACACTCACTAAGTCAAGAATTGTATATGTTTATTAACTATGAATTACATTCTATATTAAATGATCTAAATTAAAAAAATTTAGGATCCTAAAAATGAAGCTTAATTAGAACTGATGTCACAACTGAAATACTAATAAAACCTAAATGTTGATCTGAATGAAAAGATGATTTAATTGAAAATTTTCCTTAAAAATTGATTTTTATTGTTTGAGGACAAACAAATAGCCTTTTCTTTGCTTGAGGACAAGCAAAACTTTAAGTTTAAGGGAGTTTGATGAGTCTAAAACTCATCTATTTTTAAGTCAATTTTTCAAGTATATTTCAAGCTTAAAAAGTTCATTTTAATTCAAAATTATAGAGCTTTCACCCAGTTTATGTTTTGCAGAATCTTAAAGAAAAGAAGTAGAATTCAGAATAAAATGGAGCATAAATTAGCATTGTGCAGAGAAAGGGCCAATGTCGCGACATTAGATTTTCAGTGTCACGACATTATGTGGAGAAGGTCTTGACACTATTGCAATGTCGCGACATCATTACGACATCAGTTGAAGAGGGGAAGGCAAAGATACTCCAATGTCGCGACATCATTTCGACATTGAGGCAACATCACGTGTGTGGTGACGGTATAGCTTCCCGATGTCGCGACATCAAAAGCGCAACCACTAGCGGTCGAACTATAGCGGCCATCCAGTAATAGGGACATCGCCGACATTGCAACAGCATTACTTTATGGTGGGAAGGCGGGATTGTTGTTTAAAAATGTCACGACATCGCCACGACATCGGGGGCAAAAATCAACCGTTGAAGACCTTCATTTGAACATTGTCGACATGTCGAAGCAATGTCGGGGGCCCATTAGGCTTCAGCTCAAGCCTTAGTTCAGTGTAGCAGGACGAATGTGATGACATGGTAGAAGGACTAACAAGCAATGTCGTGACATCAGCTACGACATTGGCAGAGGGCTTCAGAACAACAAGATTCAATGTCTCGACATTAGCTTAGAGTGGTCACAATGAACTTAACCGACCAATGTCGTGACATTAGATTAGCAATGTGGCGACATCAGCTGAAAAGATCAAAACTGTAGAGGCAAGGTCGCGACATCAAAAAAGTGAACTATAAGTGATGTCTCGACATTAAGGCAAGAAGGTAAAAGCGAGGCATCGTGAGCTAGCATCAAAGAAATGATTTCGTGTAAGCAGCACGGGAAAGCGATGCAAAGACACATCAAAGAGTCAAATCTACAACAGCGGATTTCAATGTCACAACGTGCGTCTGACATTGACTTATCCATTGGAAATTTAGAATTGCCCAGTAAAGTTGTCAATGTCGCGACATCAAATGCAACCTGACGGCAGAGCAGCTCGATGTCATGACATCAGCCTGACATCGGCCGGTTAGGGCAGCCATTTACGGGTTTTCGGAAATCGTGATTCTCTCCTCGTTTTTAGGGCCCAAGACACGAGCTATAAATGAAGCTCTAGGTAGAGTGCGGCTTTCAAACGGCTTTTCATTAAAGTCACATTATTGGCACGGGAAATTTGATCTCATTGTATATATATTTTTATTTTTATTCTTTTCTATTTTTAGTTTGTTTTTTTTTTCTAGATTTAGTTTTTCTTCTTTCAAGAATTAGGTAGTAATCTGAAATGGAATTCGAGCTAGATGAATGTAAATCGAAGCTTAGTATATGCGAGATCTAAATGGGAGCCATGGGTTTTTTTTTTTTACTTCGTTTTTTTTTCGGTTTGATGACAATTTCAATGAATTTGTTTGATCAACTGATAAATTGTCATTTTTATCCACATTTGAGAAGCTCTGCGACTCCATTTGGGAAAAGAATATGTGCGATTGGGATTATTGTTTGTAGTATCATAATGTTGTTTTTTGGTGCTTGAAAATTGGGTGTGATTTAATTGATATTACTTCTGTGAGGTTGATACGAATATCATTAATTTGGTATCTAGAAAGAGTTATCATTGCTTTGATTTCAGAATCCTACGAGTGACATAGGGTTAAGAATACTTTGAGATCAATGGTATTGTCAATTGGGGAGTAAATTACACGATATTATTTGAACTAACACGCACTAGGATTACTTTGATACACATCACTAGTGAAGATTCAGCTTCTCTGCTTTCAGGGTTCCCTCTGGGTGACAATGGGAGTGTGTGCGGGAATATGATCACTTGCTGATCTAGAGAATTTGGTATTACAGGTTCACTTGAATTGGGGAGATTATGTAAGACCTTTAGAAAATTCTAATTTTTAAATGATAAAATGATAATTTCGGTCAAAATCGAGATTTTTGCAGATCTCGGATGATGAAGCAGGACTTCTTGTTAGGTTGTCTCGCAAAATCTAGCTACTGCAGCTGGATCTCTCGGTAATTCCGGGACGATTGTGATTTCAGTTTTGAGGCACGAGAAGTAGTGAGGGGACGCAGCTGCAAATTTGTGGCTCAAGATGAGACACGTGTCAAGTGTAGGATGAGTCAAACATTGAGCTCAAGTGGGACCCATGAGACATGTGGCAACATGTGATTGGGTGAAAATCCCGAAGTAAGGTGGATGAGGAGGATGAGTGTGATCATGAGCTGATGAGGAATTTAGCAGTGGCGGTAGGGAGGACCAGCAGTTCTCTGCTTGAGTTCTCCCAACTGGTTTGGGAGGGAAAGTAAGAGAGAGAAAGAGCAAACCAAGAAAAAAAGAGAAAATAGGAGAGATTTTAGAGTGAGAAGCTCTACCTTCTCTCTAAATTTCCCGGTGATCGGTCCGTCGAACTAGGCGTCTGAGAGGTAAAGTTGATCCCCAACTTCGCCGAAACTCGACTGGCTGGGTACCAGGTTTTGTGGAGTTTTCGACAAACTTGAAGGTAGGGGTTTTCTCCTACTTGACATTCACTTGGCTAAGAGTGCCATTCGAATGGATAAGGGATGTTCTAAGGCACGAAGGGCCGTGTTTTTCCGATCCGAGATGGGGTAAATGGTGAAATCCTAGGGTTGTCCATGTTAGTCGAGGCCGTGTGTTGGGTTCATAGAGGCTTGTGTGTTGCTATGTTTGAATAACTGATGTTGTGTGTTGTTGTGTGACGTTTTGGGCATTTCAGAGATGGATTGGCAGGATTGTATATTAGCCCGTAATGAGTAAATTTTATGTTATTGCTATGTATGAGTGAATAACATGTTGATTGTGTATAAATTACGTTAGTATATGTGCTTAATATATATTAACATGAATTGTTATGAGAATAACATCTTGCATTTCATATGCCTTTAGATAACTTAGAATAATAGGTGTGAGTGCATGACATGAAAAACATGGTTGCTAAATGGATTTCAAAGGAAGATTTTATGAAGAATTGCCTTAGATAGTTGTCCAACAGTTCATCTCGGAGGATGACCCATGACTATTTCGGAGAGTTATCCAGCAATTCACCTCGGAGGGTTGTCCAATAGAATTTTATCAGAAAATTGGTATAATGTTTTCAAGAACAAAAACCTTTTGTTTTGAAAACAGTATTTCTCACACTTGGCTTAGGCATGCGTGAAGGAATCGGTGAGGACTCGAGCCATGGGATTGGGCATGTAGACATTCGAGTAGGAATCATGAATTCACTTGAATGTGTGTGTTCGCCATTGCATGAGCACGTAGGCAGGGAGTAACCCTCATAGGAGATTATCACTACTGGGCTTTGCTCACCCCGTCGTGGGATCCCCCTTTCAAGTACATGTAGTATTGGAAGGCGGCTCATAGAGTAAGGTTATGGGCCGGATTGTGGCCTTGATTCATGTTTTGTGTATATATTAGAACTGGCTAGTTTTAATATATGTTTTGTGTTAAGAGTGATGTAATAACTCTTGAATCTATAGAAATGTATGGTTTTGTAACCGTATGGATGAGTATGTATGATGGGCCCTATTGGGTCATTTTACTCATGTATGGGTCTCATGATATGAGAAACACAGGTTTTCCGCAGGTTGACGGTGGTCAATGAAACACCCCGGGATTTGGGGCTTCACAGAATAACTTCAACCCTGTGTTAGCTGAGATTCTAATCAAGGGGAGAAATAATTTTTTTTCTAATTGATGGTCGAGATATCATTTATTTTGGAGAGGAGCTTTGCTGACTACGTGTAATACATGTGGGGGTAGCGATTCAGGTCTAAGAGATGGTACGTGAGAGTCTTGCGAGAAGGAAGAAAATGAGTCGGATCTTAAGAGGATGAAATCCTTACAGTAGCTCTTCGGACCCAGCGTCTAGAGATGAGAAGTATGGTAAGCTGGAGAGTGGGGAAATGTGTAATGTTAGGGAGAAATCCATTTCTACACTAATGCGCGCTTGGACAATTCCAATATTCATACCGATACTTTTTATCTTTTTATTTGGAACTTGCAAAATGATAGTCACAACACTGTTTTCATTCCCAGTGATATTTCAATCCAGTGAATTCTGTAATCATGTATTTTAGAATTTCATTATTGCTTTGATTCATTTTACTGTAGAAGATAAATATTTCCTGAAATTTGGAAGTTCAAATAGTGAGATTCTTGAGTAGCGAGGGTAGTTAATCTTTGAATTCTCTAATCAATTCTCATGGGAATGATATTTGGATTTAAACATCCACTTTATTACTTGTACTGACTTGGCCGCCATGAGGTTTTTACCAAAACCTTCAATTTAAATGGCAAATTATTACTTAAACAGAAGAAAACATATTTTAATTATCTAGTCTATCAAGTTTCTGCTTAAGATTGATGGGAGTTGAATAAATTCTTGGTAGTAGTGACAGAAGTTTGGTATGCATAATCACATGCAGATTAGGTAAAAAATTAGGTCCATACTAGGCATTCAACAATTTTTTTGGCACTATTGCTAGGGATTATGAAAGTAGTATTTGGTAATAGTGTTTAAAAATTTGGTATTTTAGATATGGTCATAGGAAATCAACACGTGGTTTGGCGGTTAGGGCATTTTTCTATCGATGGAGAAGAAGAGGGTAGGGGCGGTGGGGAAGGTTTAGATGGGTGTGTGAGATAGGGTTGTGGTTGGTATCTGGCAAAGTAAGTTTTGGGTTAGGCTGTTTGTAGAGCAATTTTGGACTCCTGTAAATGGGCCATAAAAATATCCACGAGACAAAGAGTAAAAAAAGGGCCTCTATGGAAAGGACTACACTCATAACTCTGGCAAACAAACGCCCGCAAGAAGTAACGTAAGGAACAAAGAAGATAACCATCCGTCATCGATTTTGGGCGCTTGAACTCAGATTGATACGCTGCCACGGTAGTTTTGAACCAATTTCGCTAAAGTGCCTTGTGGGTCATCAAATTCAGAGGGACCAAAACGAAGTTCAATGGACCTAGCAAATTTCGACCAGGAACGGAATTGAGAGTTGTTTGAAGCCCACTGGAACCATTGCAAGGCACAACCCTCCATATGGATTGCAACACTTAGCGAATGCTGCTCATTAATGGTGAGATAAAAGAGAAAATACCGGGAGGCTCGAAAAAGCCAACTGGAGACGTCGTCACCATCAAAGCGTGGAAAATCCATTTGATGAGGACGACTAGAGAGAAAATGAGGCCCTGGTAATGGTGGATGCAAGAAATTGGGATGTGGTGGCGGTGGTGGTCATGGCAAAGAAGCTTGGGGAAGGAAGGTCGATGACCCACTTGAAGCCAATTATTCCAACTAAGAAGGAGTCAGTAAATCCATACGTTCCTTAACATAAGTCAATTGGAGAAAGATCTCACGTAAGGTCTTTTGCTGCAAGTCCAAGGAAGATTTGATATGATCTTACTGATCAGTTAGAGTCATGGTTGTCTTGCCCAATTTCTTGATATGTTCATCCAAAACCTTGATCCTTGTTCCATCTACCATGGCCATAGCTCAATGAAAGCACTAGTGTAATAACATGCAAATGAGTATACAACAACAAGAGAACATAGGAGCAATTGTCATGCCCCCACCCGCTGAGCGAGAAGAGAGAGGGCGTGGCATAAGACTGAAGCTTTTAACTGCACTAACATTGGTGGGCCCATTTCATATAACATAATTTCATAATGAAACTAAAACTTGCAACTCCCACGACCACCGTAGCGGTGTTTAATGTTCATGTACATACATTCTGAGTCAGTTTACTTGTGCCCCACACAAACTCTACTATTACAAAACTTTACATTTACATTCCAAAACCGAAAAGCAAAACCTACATCAGGTGGACTCATATTGCTGTGTTGGCCCTATTATATGTGGAATGCCTCGATGCCTCTTCGGTACCTACAAAAGGGATGAAACACTTTCGTCTTTAAGCATGGCTTAGTGGGAGCATATAACAGATATGACCACTTGAAGTGGTCCACAATTACAGGATACATATAACATAATGCATATGTCAGAGTTTACGTATAACAGAATTCTATAATAGAGTTTTCATATAAAATAATTCTTATAACGGGGTTTTCATATCTCCCGTAGGAGTTCAGAATAGAGATCTTGTACGGGGAAAGGTACGTGAGTCTGATCTATGTAATTAGAACTTATTACTTTTGCTTTATTATTGTTCATTATTCATATTCTTATCATATAAATATTTCACACATCATTTTATTCAGATACTTTTCATATAAATGTTTGCTTATATAGACCATTAATAATGAGATGGGAGGACCTGACACAATGGTGCCGAAGGTGCGGTGTAATGCGAACATAGGCGTGCTTGCCGCGTGGCGAAGTGCCATAGCACTAGTAAGTGCGCGTGCTTGAACATAGGCGTCTTGCGGCGTAACGAAGTGTCGTAACACTAGCAAGAGTGTCGAAGCACTGATCAAAGGTGCCTATTCATTCACTATTCGATCTTAGGCAGGCATACAATTATATATATTACTGAGCTTGTTATTTTGTTCTTAACCACATTAGCAAATAAGGGCGAAGCTTCGCCTCGACGGCGAGGTACAAAGCATTTTTCATATAACTTTTATACATTTACTAACCATTTCATTCAGAATTAACGGAAGAACATAACAAAAACAGGTTTGCAGGACCGATACTCGGACCTTAAACAACTTTGAGTACAGTTACTCAACTTTCAGTACTAGTACTTAACATCCTCTGGACCTTAAACCACTTTGAATACCAGTATTCAAATTTCAGTACCGGTACTCAATATCCTTTGAACCAAAAATAGCTTTGAGTACCTGTACTCAACTTTCAGTACTGGTACTCAATATCCTTTGGACCAAAAACAGCTTTGAGTACTGGTACTCAACTTTCTATACCGGTACTCACTTGTGATTTCTGTAGAAATGGTAGGTTTGCCTCTTTTCACCTGAAATTTCCAACCAAAACCCAAAACAGTCAAAGAAAACAACTCCCAAACTTGACTTTAACCAACCAAAACCACTAAAGCCCACAAAAACCAATCAACAACACTTTCGTAATGGAAGTTAGGTTTTTCCTAACAACCCGCTAAACAAGTAGAGGCTTGTGATAGTTTCCATATCTTACTTTTCTTCAAAGATGAACTAGACGCTAGATCTCTAAAGCAAATGAATGATGACCCAAAGAGTTACGGTTCTCTCCCCGAAAACCGTAGCCTTAGGCTCCCAGAAAATGAGTGGAAATGCCCAAATTCTTAGAAGACCACGTTTGGTCTATCCCTTTTTGGACTTAAATTTTTCATTTTTTTCAATTTAGTCCCCCCACTTTCTTCTATTTACAAATCAACTTATCCAATTCCTACTTTAACATATACTCTTCCTACATAATGACTTTTGGGTTCTTAATGTAGACATTACGATTTACTTTATGATACTTAAATTTTTTAAAAATGCAAATTTTCACGTATATTATATACCTAATGTAATAAATTACTAGGGTATAATTTGAGATGTTACAACAATCAATGGAAGAAAATTATAGGGAATTCTATAATTTCCTTTACTGCTATGGTAATATACTGAATATCTGAAACGATTATAGTAGAAAACAAAATAAATGGCAAGTTTGAGAAGTCACTCTCCGATTACAGGAATATTACAGGAAGAAATAACATAATGAAAAAAAATACAGATACCACACACCTTTCTACGTGACTCCCACTCCCCTTTTATTTCTCCTGATACCCATGTAAGTGTTTGGGCCTTGTTTTATCTCTCTTACCACGGCCCAAAGACAACTCAATTTTCTTCTTGCATATAGAATTTTCCTCAATCAAAGTACCAACAGCCTCCACTTCAACACAATTATGGAGTAATGACATCAACTCCGTATAGAGATCATCACACAGTTTTTGAAATGTCTTTGCCTTGAATATGTGGAGCCACTTGCTATATAATTGACGAGTTCGAGGTTATTGAAGTACATTAGTGGTTGGCACATGCCTTACTAGTTAGGCGAAGAGAAATCTCAGAGTTTATTCTTGATCCTTATTTCTTTAGGTCTTGTGTAAGACTAGAATTTCTATCGACATATGTAGATGGCTGGTCGAGGAGAGAGGGCCAGGCGGTGGGAGGAACAACAGCCTTGCCCCGACCTTTGACCAACAAGCTTCATAGAGGCTGTTGGTGTGCGGCTGCCATTGCATAGGCTAGTGGACCGGGGCGGGAAGTAGAGTAACCTCTAGAGGTTAAAGGGTGCATCATCCTCCAACCTTCAAGGGAGGAAGGGACCCGATGGTAGTTGATCATTGGTCCGGCAAGTTGACAAGATCTTGGAGGCTATGTGGATCACCTCCAATGCCACGAGGATAAGGCTAGCTGCATTCCAGCTAGAGGGTGAATTCTAAGTATGGTGGGATTGGGTCAAAGCCTCAAGGAACTTAGAGGCAACGACATGGGAAGAGTTCCATGAGCTCTTCTTGGAGGCGGCGTATCTCTCTACCTACCTATATCCTCCACCTCACCCAACCTCGGCTTGTGCTCAGGCATGCCAGCTCGGGGTTCCACAGGCGTGAAACAAGGAGCAGACTTGGTGTTCGAATACGTGGCTAAGTTCATTGAATTAGCTCGTTTCGTTGATGATTATGTGGCCACAGACATAGCCAAAGTGAGGAAGTTCGAGGATGGTCTGAAATTATCCACCCGGGGTAAAATTGTGGGACTTCTTCTACAAGACATGGACTTGATGTTCATGACAGCAATGACCGTTGAAGGGAGGGAGGTGGACGGCCTTATGAGAACATCGGGAGGGCTGGGTGGCTAAAGATAAGTGAAACATTTGGGCTTAGAGGTTGAAACCTTGGAAGAGCCATTGCATGTGAGTTCTCTCCTAGGAGTTAGGGTGAGCGTTGATCAAATATGTCGGGATTCTGAGTTAGAGATCTCAAGGGTTCTACTCACTGTGGACCTTAGGGTCATGGACATGTTAGAGTTTGATGTCATCCTTGGGATGGATTGGTTGACGGCACACCGAGTCGTCATTGATTGTGATCTTAGAAGGGTTACTGCCTACACACCAAATGACGTTTGCGTTATTTTTCAGGGGGATAAGCACGATGCTACCCCCGAGCCGTGTAGAGCTCTAGATGGCAAGGGCGGTTGATGGGTTGGTGACGAGGCCTTGCTGCATGGAGGACGGGCAAGGCCCCCAGGGGGTTGGGTGCCTCGGTGGTTTGCAGAAAGTATGAAGATGTTTTCGAGGATGAACTCACAGGGATTACCTTTCCACGAAGGGATGTAGACTTCACTATTGAGTTACACCCCTGGTACATCTCTATTTCCTATGACTCATGTGGGTTGGCGCACTGCTCAGTTGTGAGCTCAAGATCTGAATTATGAATTGTTAGACATGGGTTGTATATCTGGCATACGCCTTGGGCACTCGGTCATTTGTTTGTGAAGAAGAACTTAAGACCCTTTGGCTATGTATAGACCTTCTCCCGAGGAAGTGAATAGAGTTACTATGAGAATAGGTACCCTTTGTCGAGGATCGATGATTTATTTGATCGGTTGAGGAGAATTCGCGAGTTTATTCCAAGATAGATCTCCGCACCGGTTACCATCAGTTGAGGGTTAGGGAGGCAAATATCCCTAAGATAGTGTTTAGAACGCGATATGGGCATTTCAAGTTCATAGTGATTCCATTTGGATTGACGAATGCTCCAGCGGCATTCATAGATCTGTGCATAGGGTGTTCCCGGTTTACAGATCGATTAGATTTGTGGCCTTCGTTGGCGTGACATCTTGATACCGCTCGAGTCTAAGGGGGCGTGAGGTCACTTGAGAATCGTTTTCCGGACCTTGAGGAGACCATAGGATTTGTGCTTCATCTGATGAAGTGTGAATTTTGGCTTCTTGAGGTAAGATTCTTGGAACTGTGGTGTAGGCTTCGGGTGCATCCATGGACAGGAGAGGTTGAGCAATTATGAATTGGGAGAGAGCGAAGTCAATCTTCGAGATACGCGGTTTCTTGGGATTGGTAGGGTATTATAGGAGGTATTCAAGACTTTTCTCGATTAGTTGCACCTATGATGAAATTGGCTCGGAATGAGGTTAGGTTTGAGTAGAATATTTCGTGTGAGGCATTTCGGGGAGTTAAAGAGGAAACACTTTAGCTCCTATTACGATAGTTGAAAAGGAGACCAGGTACCGCGGTGTATTGTGATGCCTCTAAGGATGGACTTGGATGTGTTTTGATGCAGTCCGAGAGCAATTAAAGAACCACGAGCAGAGTTACACCACACATGACATGGAGTTGGCGGCCATTGTCTTTGCCTTGAATATGTGGAGCCACTAGCTATCTATCTGATGAAGCACGATTCAGGTGTTTTTGGGACCACTGAGTGAAGTACATTTTACACATGAGATCAACATGAGGCACCGGTGGATGGAGTATGGAAGACTATGTGGCGCACTTTGCATTACCATCGATAAGGCAAATGTGGTGGCCAGAATACTTCGATCGGAAGTCATGGGGAGTGTTGGCTAGTGTGGCTTCCCGGGAGTGGCAGATGCTCGAAGGCTATGGGACAGGTTAGGGCTGCGCGACAGACGGCTCGAGTACTTTGGGAGTTTAGTGACTACGCCATCCCTACTAAGCAGAGTGATCGAGTCCTAGGGACATGACACGGAGATATTGTCCATCATGGACCGGGTATGCTCGGATATAGGGGACGAAGGCTGGGCCATTCATATGGATGGTAGTCTTCGGTATAAGGGACTTGTTGTGGTTCCCTAGTCGGGAGATCTGAGAGAGGAGATCCTCCGGGAGTTCCATTGCTCTTGTTTTGATGTGCACCTAGGTGGCATGAAGATGTACCATGATCTTCATCATCGGTATTACTAGAGTGGAATGAAGAAACACGTTGGAGATTTTGTTCGTCGATGTCTCACGTGTCAGCAAGTAAAGCCCGAGCCTGTGGGATTACTCCACGACCTTTGAGTAGGCGGAGTGGAGAGTGGGAACATGTCACGATGGATTTTTGTGAGCTCACTTGCCACGAACTTATCGTGAGGGGCATGTGTGGTGTGGCTGATAGTGGATCGACTTACTAGAAGTGGGCTTGGCTATCTGAATGACCTTCACTGCGGGAGAATTTGCGGGTTATGCGTGCGGAGATTGGCCGATTACATGGAGTACGGTATGTCCCCATGTAGTATTGGATTCGGGATGAGATTTACGGAATTCATTTTGGAAAGAGTTTCCAGCGGAGTCATGGGGACATAGTTGATGATGAGTGCGTTTTTCATCCCGGACAGGCGGTCGATCGAGAGGAACATCGGGCGTTAAAGGATGTGCTCTGAGCATCGTCCTTTATCTCCGGTTTGTTGGACGGAGGTGGGAGAGAGACCCACCACGGGTTCGGATTTTGTTAGAACACTGCGAAGGTGGACGATACGGAGCGTCTTCTCACGGCGAGAGCCGTTAGAAGAGCTACGCGAAGCGGACGGCGGCTGACCTCTAGAGTTTGAGATCGGAGATCATGTCTTCTTGAAGGTGATGCCTAAGACAGGAGTTGTTGGGTTCATAAGCGGGGAAAATTTATCGCGAGGTATATTGGACCCTTGAGGTGCTCGAGGAGGGTGGTAAAGGTTGCCACGGGTTGGGATTACCTCAACCTTATCAGTGTTTCATGCTTTTTGTATTCCATGTCTCCATGCTTGGAGGCACTCCAGGATCAACTCATGTAGTGGTTGGGCGAGCTTGTTGTTGATACGGATGTGAACCTTCGGAGGGGCTAGATACGTATCATGGATGATGTGGGATCGGGTTGCGAGAGCGGGCTATGAAGGCTAGTGGAAGGTGTTGTGGCGACCAGAGAGGTGGAGGAGGCAACATGAGAACACGAAGACACTGTGCGTGCCAATTATCCTTTCCTATTTGAGGATGAAAGTATGTTTTTAGTCATTTGGCATTAAATAAGTGTTGCATATGCATGTGATTGGATGTGTATGTGTAGTACCCCATTCTTGGCCCGACTCGATTGGCGGATCCGAACTGAGTCTGGGTTGCTAGCCGAGTTCATTTATCAAAACATATACAAAAACAAAAAACCATATTTCATTTAGACATTTAAAAGCCCCCTCCCCCTTTTTCAAAAAATTGTGGAAGCGTTTTCAATCGTTTGGTAGGCTATAAAATTTACATTTAACCAAAATGCATTTACAATGAAGGCATTCCATGCCCATTCAAAATAATATACAAAATCGTTTCAGAGTTTAACTCTTTTGATGAGAAAACATCAATTGTTTAAAAAAGTAGGATGGATCATATGTGGAGTATATATTTACTCATGACTTTCTTGATGACTACTCTCATTGATCTTATCATACAGTTCATTTACTCGAATGCCACATTGCATGAATGAAACTCCTTCAAACATTTTTGTGCTTAGTGGTTCTATATGATTCTCTCTTTATTTCAGTTTAAATCAAATCATATAATTTCATAAGACAATGCTTTCGTACTTTCTTAAATGACCATTGCAGTACAATACATACATAAAGATATATTTCCATTTAATCAATTACAATTCATTGGTCATCTCAAACTATGCATTTTTTCTGTGTAGCTCAAATCTGGTGAGATCATAAATCATGCACTTTTTCATTCTCATTATCATTTTTCATTTTGGCCTTATCAAGAGTTAACCTATGCTTTGATTTTGAATCTGAATCACTTGAAGCAGAGTCTCATTTTGGGGGTACACGCGAGGCAGTGTAAACACGGTTTTATAAAAGGAAATATGTACTTGAGTCGATTGTACACTGCAGAATCTTGTCCTGGCCCGAAGATACGGATCGATTTATGCCACAATAGTACGTTTGTTCGACTCTTATTGGTATACCAATTTATCCTTAATTCGAATTTAACGATTAACATTCTATTCAGGGCATTCCATGCGTCATTTATAGGAAAATCTGATATAATAGTATGTATTTTCCTTAAAGGCAAATAATTTCAATACTCGCAATTTTCATGTCATTCATTTACTTAATCAATCATTTCTCAGAATTTCTTAACTTAAATCAACTTGCAATTCATTTTACAATTTATTTGTCAAATCAATTTAAAACAATTCAATATGCAATTTGAACATTTTGGAGATAGAGATTCGAAATAATGAGAGAAAGGTGTGGAACAAACCAACTTTGCACTTTGATTCCAATCACCGGAATCTACGATCTTAGTTCGAGCTTTCCACCTCAATCAAACCCTATTTCCAATACAATTAAAGAACAATATTATTCGTGCGTACTTCAATGAAGTTTTTGTGGTTAGGGTTGATTTCGAACTTAATAATAATTCTTAATCTCATTAGCAAATAAGGGCAAGATACAAGCCAGAATGGTTGTTAGTTTTCCAACTTTAATCCATCTCACACATAACCAAAATACAAAATTTTGCCCTGCCTTTTAATCCTTTTCAACAGTACTCTTGTTCGATTAAACCATCCCATGAAGATTAAAGTCAAAACCTCCAAATGAACTAACAACACCACATGCAAAGGACAGTTTCCAATTTGTACTCTACGGACTTTATTACCCAAAATTCATTCAAACAGTCTTCACAAAATTATGAAAACTCTCAAATTAGTCCTTTATATATACAATGACATCTCTGAAAATTTTCAATTTAAAAATTCCTTCTCTAAGGCCCTCAACCATAACAAGCAGGGGAAAAGCATATTTGTTTTTTTTAAAACAACGAAGTACCTTTAAAATGTCTCACCAAAACCAAGCTCTAAATGGTATTAAATTAACTCAACATTGATTTGATTAGATTAGACCAAGTCTGACCAGCCCCAAGGCACAAAGTCAGATTATAAACCAATTGGTCTAGTTTTTTAACTTTTGGCATCCCAAAACCTAACTTTTGTCCACTTTGGCTTGTAACAAAACACTTTCTAAAATCAAATAAATTCCCAAATAAATTTGTCCAGAGAAAAGTTAATATTTCCAAGACCATATATCCCCTTCCCCAAGACTTAATCATCCCTTTAATCTATTCTCATAAATTCCAAAACACATAGCCAAAAGCAGTCCTCAAAACTCAAATTGCGACATTTAATGCCAAATTAGTTAACTGAAGCAGAATCACCCTCTTTATTATTCTCGATTTCTGGGGTCTTAACTCCATAAATTAGTAATGGTTGATTCACTCATTTGAAGCTATGGTTCTAAGGTATCTTCTCAAATTTAAATCACCCAATTTGGATCACCAAAACTCAAGTTATTGCATTTTACATCTAGACTACTCTAATTTGCAAAACAAAATCTGGACATAACTCCACTTTGATAGATTTCTAGGCACTTCGGGGTTACAATTTGCATACATTTACTTCAAGTAAATTATTCCCCTAGAAGTATAGTTTACCCATAATTTTGAATCACTCAAATTGGATGAGTGAAACTCATTTTATGGCCAAAACACCACAACTACAACCAGGGCATACGTAGGCTACGAACCCCCTTTAGCCCATATTCAGGAGTCTTGAGTGGTACAATTTGCTCTTGATTCCACTTCTATAAATTTTTTATCTCTATCTCGTATGGTTCTTTACCAGGTGAATCACTTCATTTGGATTATTACTTAACACAATCTATAGTAAAAGCAAAAGCAGGGAGTTTTAATGAGAATTTTGTGACATTTCCTTTGAAAACCAAACATTTCTCTTTTTTACAATCACTCCCTCCAAACCAATCCAAACAAATATCAACCAACAATACTCTTCAAAACTCAATCCAGCACAACCCAAAACTCATTTTACAGCCAAAACAAAACTCTTTTATTCACATTTGGGGTTTTTTTCGACTCCAAAACACAAATAAAAGGGGTTTGGGGTTTGAGTCTTACCTCGAATCTCTTTCAAACTTCAATACCAAGGTTCCTCCTTGTTTTTATCACTTACCGCCTTTGATTTTCATGGAGCAATTCAAAATCTCCATTCAAACCCTAGTTCTCTCCTTTTCCTCAAAAACGAAAATGTCTTAATGGAGGAATGTACTTTGAATGCGAAATATGGTCTTCATGTCTCACATTCTGAGGCCACTGTTTGGCTTTCACACTAAATATCATTTTCTCATTTTTGCCATTTGAACACTTCATTTCAATTTTATTTTCATTTCATTTACACTTTTGCATATGCTTCTCATTTAGGACCCTTGAATTTGTTTTGTTTATTTTACCAAATTTAATTGATTTCTATAAAATTTTCAAGTTGCATATCTTTTTCGTTAAAGGCATTTAAATTCGGAGAAAAATTTCATTTAATTTATTTTATACCCTAAACATATAAAAAAATATTATATATAAAAAAATACTGAGGTATTTTGGGGCGTTACGATATGTGTGTGTGAATTTCGCCCGATGAAATTCTTTTAAGGAAGAATATAAAAACCGGAGTTAAATTCAAATTTTTCAAAAAAAATGGCAAAGCAGTAAAATTGTCATTATAGTATAAATTTGCGGGCCTAAAAATTTCTAGATCTCGAATAATGAAAGCAGAGCTTCAACATTGGATTAAGTCCTTGAGAATCCCTAGATACTGAGCAATTTTGTCGAATTCGGAGATAGTCGAATTTACGTTTTCGAGGCGTAGATATAAGGTAACCCAAAAAACAGGATTTTTGAAAAAAAATATCAAAAGTGGAAAATAAATTAAGTAAAGTTCATTTAAAATAAATTGAACTTAAACCGAGACAAAATAAATCGTTTCAGGATAAAAACGGACTTGGACAGGTAGCGGACACGTGGCGCGACATGAGCCACTCACTTAAACTTAAGTGAGAGGCTTGGGGCAAAAGAAAAAGCAGATTTTCTGCTGGGAAAAAAATAGTAGAGAAAGGAAGAGAAAAGTAGAAGCCAAAGACTTCTCTCTTCTATCCATAGAGTTCTGTAGGTCGGAATTCGTAGGGGCCAAGGGTTAAAGTTCATCACCTCGACGAGGGCTACGCATAGGTACCAAAAAGGAGGGATTTCACCGAAGATCCAAAGGAGGAGATTTGGGGAAAATCAAAGTTTTCGGGTTTAGGAGGTGTTCTCGAGACCTCCTTTGGTTCTACTACGCGGGTTTAGGAGGTGTTCTCGAGACCTCCTTTGGTTCTACTACGCTCCAAGAGGTAGGGGTTCTTCCTACTTTGGTTTATTTCCAATCTTAGGGTTGTTTTAAAAGAGTTTGGTTGTGTTGATGCCCTAAGGGCTGTTTGGCCTGTTTTGTTGGGTAATTGTTGGCTTATTTGTGGTTTGGTTTGGTAGTGGTCTTCCAAATATGTGAAAAATGATATGTGGGTAGTTAGGGAAGTGCCGCAAGGAAATTTCCCTAGACTCGTGTCCATGTTTTGACACGTGAGTTAAGCTGCGGACCTCCGGTGGATGATTCACGTCAGATGAAACTAAGATGAGGTATAAAAATGTTCGAGACCAGGTTCAGCCAAATCCTGGGTTGCACACCATCGAATCCAGATGTGATCCGGACCTGTGTGTGCTGCTAACAGTTGTTGCGGCGCAAATGTCAGTCCATGTGCCTAGACGTCAGTGATGATTTATCGTGTGCGCTTGGCCTAGTCTGTCACACTCGCATGGCCTCCTCTATCGCGACACAACACGGTGCCACACTATCGTGCGCGCCAGCCTTTGCACACCCAGCCCTATCGTATATGGTAGAGCTTTCTGTCATGGTCAGCTCTATCGCAACATAAAAATCCTCAGTCGCGACAAAAAAATTCTCCTGCTGGCTTGACTACATCGCATTTATAGAATTGCTCTGGCGAGACATAATTTCTCCTTGCCTTGGCCAACTCTGTCGCAACCTACAAATACCCAGTCGTGACAGAAAATCTTCCGAGCCTAGCCAACTATGTCGCGACATAGAATTTCTCTGTCGCAACACAAAACCTCTCCATTTAGGCATACTCAGTCGCGACATAAAAACATTATATTTACCTTGAAAACTCAGCTTGTGGCCAACTTTGTCGCGGTATAAAACCCTTACATTAGACAAAGTCTCATTTCCTAATTCGTGGGTCTCAACATAAAACACTCTGTCACAACACCACTCTATGAAATCCACATCACTACATAAGAATATTTACGTCGCGACGTAAAAGTGGCCTCGTGAGCTACATCGCGACACAGTACTTTGTCATAACACAAAGTCCCTTGGTCTTGGCCACACCCTGTCGTGACACAAAATATTTTGTAGCGACATGAAACCCATTGTCTTAGCCAAAGTTTGTCGCGACCTAAAAATATACTATCGCAACAAGAAACCTTCGGGCCTTGACCAAAACTCTGACGCGACATAAAAATACCCTATCATGACAAGAACAACCCTTGGTCTTGATCAAACTCGGTTGTAACATAAAACACTTTGTCGCGACATGAAATTCCTTGTCCAAGGCCAAACTCTGTCGAGACACCTAACCTTTTATCTTGGTCGTCTCGGCCACAAAAAGAAAACCTCTATCGCGACATCGTCACTACAGAGAATTAAAACCCCTGTCACAACAAAGAAAGCCATGTTGCAACAGGTTCTATTGTTTAAAATTTGAGAACCATGACGTGACCTAGGAATTCTGTCGCGACATAACTAGAAAGAACTCTGTCTCGACCAAGAATTCCCTGTCGTGACCCAAAACCAGCAATAGCCTGTGTTGGCATTTCCTGCACCCTATTGCAACCAGGAATCCCCTGTCTCGACCCATAGCCTCTTTTTAGGCCTTTCCTACATCTCCAACCCCTTTTTTTTTCTTTCTAAACACACTAAATTCGATCTACAATAACCTTTCTATTACAAAGGCAACATGAAACCTGGTAAAAGCTTGCCAAATGATATTAATCATACAAAATGAGTTTGATTACAACTCTTTTCTCCTACATGGATAGAAACTGAGTTTTCTGCCCATAATGTTACAAAATACACAACAAAGCCAAATCTGGCCTTTTTCACCACTAGGGACCTCAAGCGTAATCACTTCTGGTGTACCTCGGCTGAAAATATTTTCTCCCAAACGAGGTGAGCAATGCCTAATGAGAGGGAATTCTCTACAGTTCTCCCCACCTAAGTGCACATGCAATGACAAACACACACATATTCAATTAAAATTATGCACATTACTACTCAAATGTCTACATGCCATGGATGAGGATGTGACTCACCCTATCCCATGTCTCGAGTCCTCACCAGACTCCTCACATTACACCAAATGCAAGTGTGAAAACCTGTCATTGGTGTTTCACCCAATGACCCTTTTCTCCAAAACAAAAGCTTTTTGTTTTTAAAACTCTTAACCCATTGGACAAACCTCCAATGTTCATTTGATTTAATCAAATCCAGTGTGTTTATGCATTTGTGGGCCCGCAGTTTTCAGAGTTCACGTGGGATTGCAGCGCGCCTTTCAACATTTTGCAGGTCTTTCACCCGGTGATCATATTCACCCGCTTGTGAATTAATTGGGTCTTTCACCACACAGGAGGTATCTACCTAACGCCCGCCCAGCCTAGAGTATTTTCCTCTTTATGCTACATAGTTTGTGAGACTCATTTTCTTGGACGTTGTTTCATTACCGAGCTCACCACCCATTCACCAAGAATGATGAATGACCACAACCATGCACCCACACCCAGACCCACACCCAGTACTATGCGATGTCCCCGTGCATATGAAATGCAACATGCCATTTCATGCCAATTCACTACATGTGACATTTATAAATCATGGATAATTATATTTTCTACATATGATTTTCATCCATCATACATTCCATGTTAATACATCAAATAGCATATATCAACATGATCTTTTCACACATCCAGCATATTATTCACCTGACGACAACCGCCTTGATAGGTGTCAAGTTCAGACCCATACATCTCACAAACCATTTCACATGTCAGTCCATGTTCGGCAAAAAAATGTCACACCCAAGTTCCATGTTATTCTACAAACATACCCTGTTCCAGAACAATGGTTTCAGTAACAATAGAACCATAATTGGTCCTTAACCCACTAATAGTTTGATGTGTGTGAAACCAACAGCGGTTGGGACTATGCACCAGCGAATCTTTAATGGTCCTTAGACAAGGAATAATCGAAGTAGGAGAGAACCCCTACCTCTTGGAGTTTGACGAAACGCTCTGATTTTGGTACCCACGTGTAGCTCTTGTTCGCATTGAGACGACTTTGGTCTCGGACAGCCGGGCTTCGGCCGGTCGAGATCTTGGAGAAAATCCTCTCTTTTTCCTATCCATCTCACGCATGGCTCTCCCCTATTTGTTTTCCCTCATTTTCCTTTCCTTTCTTCCCTTTTCTCTTTTCTTTTCTTTCTTTTCTTTTCCTCTTTTTTCCTTCTCTCCCCACCGATTTGGTCCAAGTGGAATTTCTCAGCCCTACACTCTCCTCTCCTTGCCACATGTCCCTTTCTCCTTTCTCCTTCTTTGATTTTTTTGTTTTGTTCTATCCCAAGTGATCCTTCCCCTCTCTCATGGCCATGTGTCATCACATGGTCCATGCATCATGTGCCATGTGTCACATGCTTTAAGTGTAACATTTTGTTGTCCCAGCAGCGAAGTGATTTGTCTAGATTCTGCAAGTGGAAGGCTAGGTAACTAGATTTTGTAAGACGATTTCAATGGTAAAGTCCGTTTCGTCATCCGAGATCTAGAAAATTTCCAGGTTTCCAATCAAAATTACTATTTTACCCTTTTAAGAAAAATTGAATTTTTTTCTGGGTTTTACATAAATCATGCTCTAAAAACCTTGAAAATGAGTTTCTGATGAATGCGATTCTATCCCTCTACGGGAGTAAGCTCATGTTTGGACTTCATATATTGGAGTCATGCGAAGTCAAAAGGTGTGAATTAAAATCCTAATGAAACTAGACACCCAAGAGAGTAACTTTCATGAAGAAAGTATGGTCACATTATGTCTATATTGTTCCTAGAAATTCGTCCAATTGAGAACACAATACTACCCCTGGAAACTGTTCAGAAGTAGTCCAGAATGTTTTGGCCACCTCTCTTATTTAAAGGTCTAATTACACGATCTATGAACTTTTGGAAACTTAAGACATAGGTGAACATTTTGTTAGAAGATTACTGTCCCCAACAACATCGTTTGCGAATTGAGTGTAGTTGGAGATGGACTTGGGATGTGCTTATATTAGGGACTGTTTGGGAGCCAATTAAGGGGTTGTTTGGAACTGTTATATGGATTGATTTAGGACCCTTTTTATGGTTGGTTTGTGGCCTGTCCTATGGCCTAATTGGGGACTGTTTTGTGCCATGTTTTATGGCTGGTTTGTGGACTGTTTTGTGGCCTAAATTGGGATTGTTTTGGGACTGTTTTTGTGCCCTATTTTATGGCCTGCTTGTGGCTTGCCTTGTGGCCATTTGGGGCTTTTTACTAAGCATTTTACATGTCACATTTGGCCTTGAGAGATAAAGTTGTTATTACTTGATTTTGGTGATAACATGCTTGATAATTATTGTTTGATGAATGTTGATATGGGTATGCTTATATATTGACATTGAAATGAATGTTTGTTTTGGAAATTATATGCATGTGATATAATTGTCTAGGATACAAGGTAAATTGTAAGGTTTATATTGTCCATATGACATTCATTACATGTGGGACATGGCATTAACATACAATGGCACATTGCATTGCATATGCATGGGAACATCGCATTTCATGGGTGTGGGTGCATGGTTATTGTAAAACCCGGGAAAAATTCAATTTTTCTCAATAGGGATAAAACGGTAATTTTGGTTGAAAACCGGAAATTTTTGAGATTTCGAATGACAAAATGGAATCCACCGTTGAATTTGTCTCGTGAAATCTAGTTACCCCGTCGAATTTCGTTGGATTCCGAGACAGTAGGAATTTCACGTTTTTCGAGGCATCGGGTGTCGACACATGGCATGGTCATGTGGATGCCACATGGCACCCTAGGGGAATGACACATGGGATGATCCATGTGGTGCACTTGGGATAAATGGCTCACATTGAGCCATGTGTTAAATGATGCAATAAAAGGGAAAGAAAAATAAAGAAGAAATAAGGAAGAAAAAACATGGAGATGACATGTGGCATGTGACGAAACTGGGGGGAAGTTTCCCCCACTTTGACCAATTCGTGTAGAAGGAAATCAAAAGGGATAAGGAAGGATGAGAAAAGAGTAAAAAAAAGAAAAGAGAAAATGAAGAAAAGAGAAAAAGGAAATTGAAAAGAGATGAGGATGGAAGCAAACTAGAGAAGGAATTCGATGGATAAAGAAAGAAAGGGGAGGAAAGAAGGAAAACAAACAGGAGAGAAATGAGAGAGAAAGAAAGAAAAGCATTAGCAGAGAAAGGGAGAGTGTTTTCCGGTCAGATGGTCGGGTAGCGGTCGGAGAAGAAAAGTCGATCCATTCATCGTGAGCTACGACGTGGGTGCGGAATCTTGGAGGTCGTCGAAACTCCACTAGGTGAGAATTTTTCCTACTTAGTTATTTTAGCCTAAAGGCCATTTAATGGCATGGGCTTAACCGAGCAGAGCAGCCACGTGTTTTAGTCCCAAGACTTTTAGGACTGAATATTGGAAATTTTGGGATTAGTTCCGGGCAGTCCCAGACTATGTTGAGATTTGGTTTTGATCCCGGGACCGACGTCATCGGGTTTTGTTGAGTGTTTTGGAATCATAGTGATTCAGTGATGAATGGAACTAAAACTGGTTTGTGGTAGTGAAGGGACCAAAAGGTGCACTGTTTTTATGGGTCCGAGAGTGGACCATTTTGTGTGATTGTTGCTTGATTTAAATAACATTCTATGCGGGAAAAAAAAATCATGTTGATATATGCTCATGTGATGGACGAGGAATTTTCGGGGCTTGTTTTGGTAGGATAGTCGGTGAATTTTTCGGGGCCCATTTTGGCGAGAACGATCAAGGCTAAATTTTTGGGGCCCATTTTTCGAGACCAGTCGAGCCGAGATTACCGGGATTGTTTTCGTCGATTTAGGCGATTTTTGGACTCTGTATTGTCTTGTTTTTTTATGTGTTATTTACTGAAATTGAATAACATGTTGTTGTGTGAAAATCATGTTAATGCATGCTTATGGATGTATTGACATGGAATTTATGATGGATGTAAATTATATGTAGAAAATATAATTATCCATGTATTGAAAATGTTGCATGTAGTTCTCATTTTGCATGTAACATGTTATAGTATGAAATGGCATAATTGCATTTCATATGCACGGGGACATCGCGTCAAGTCGGGTGTGTGTGCATGGTATTGGTTATTCACCATTCTTAATGAATGTGTAGTGAGCTCGAAAATGGGACGACGTCCAAAATTGAGACTCACGGGTGCATAAAATAATATTAATAATAATAGAATTTTGTGTGTTTGGGTGAAGAGCAAGAGATGGGGTAGATCCACCCCGCTACAGGAGTAAAAAGGCCGAAATTCTATTCTTGGTTAGACATATGGATCCAACGATGAAAGTTCGCGAAGGTGAGACCCCGGAAAGTCGCTACCCACAAAAACACACGGGATTTGATAAATTAAACTAAATATCGGAGGGTTGTCCAATGGATTAAAGTCGTGCGGGTGAAACACGATGGCGGTTTCCTGCTCTGCGTTGCGTGTGAAGTCGGTGAGGACTCAGGTTTATGGGCACGAGGAGTCTCATCTCATGCATGACCCGAAGTATTCCATATAGGATTGCATTTTTTGTATGGAATGTGGTTTGATGTATGTATGTCATTGCATGTGCATTTAGGTGGGAAGTAGCCCTTGTAGGAGAATTTTTCTATTGGCCATTGCTCACCCCGTCGTGGGACCCCCTTTCAGGTACAGGGAGGTGTACAGGGAGACGACACTCCTACGAGGCCGTGATTGCGAAGGAGGCCGACATGTGGCTTTGAGTAACATCTTTGTAAAAGTGTTTTGTATAAAAAAATTTTATAAAATTCTTTTGGACTATTGTATAAATAGTCGATGTAATTATGGTAAGATGGTCATGATTGGACTCCTACGGACTGTAATTATTCATTCTCTTTTCATATTTTAGATTTAAATATGAATGAATGGGTCCCGGTGAAGGGTCGTATGGAAGTGGTGCCGAGTAACTCGATGTTTATGGGTTGACGGGTTGTCGGGTCGCCCCCCGAAATTTGGGGGGCGGCAGGGCCACTAGGCTCTGTGGGTTGACGGGTTGTCAACGGGACCCCCAGAAATTTGGGGCGTCACAGTTATGATCGAACACCACAATTGGTGATTTGATAAGTGCGTTCGGTACTATTGGACGAAGTCAAACGAGTTACACTTGATTACATGACTTGAAAAGCTTGTGTCGGGTAATAAGCGAAGAATTTAGACACTCCCTCGGGTTAAAGACCCGAACTGGTTTATTACACTCCGATGGTGAAAGTCCAAAAGTGTGAAGCGGTGTGCGAGCCGGTAGTGAGACTCCAAAATCCGTACCACACTTGAAAGACACGGGTTTTATAGTAAAAATATATTATCCATGTATTGAAAATGTTGCATGTAGTTCTCATTTTGCATGTAACATGTTATAGTATGAAATGGAATAATTGCATTTCATATGCACGGGGACATCGCGTCATGTCGGGTGTGTGTGCATGGTATTGGTTATTCACCATTCTTGGTGAATGTGTAGTGAGCTCGAAAATGGGACGACGTCCAAAATTGAGACTCACGGCTGCATAAAATAATAATAATAAATTTTGTGTGTTTGGGTGAAGCAAGATGGGGTAGATCCCCCCTCCCCAAGGTGAAAGACCCAAATTCTATTCTTGGTTAGACATATGGATCCAATGATGAAAGTTCGTGAAAGTGTCGGAAGGCTTACAAAGCCTGCGGTGAGACCCCGGAAATTCGCTACCCACAAAAACACACGGGATTTGATAAATTAAAATAAATATCGGAGGGTTGTCCAATGGATTAAGTCATTGGATGAAACACCAATGACTGGTTTTCACACTTGGCATTGCATGTGTGAGGGAGTCCGTGAGGACTCGGGTTTATGGGCATGAGGAGTCTCATCTCATGCATGACCCGAAGTATTCCATATAGGATTGCATTTTCTGTATGGAATGTGGTTTGATGTATGTATGTCATGGCATGTGCATTTAGGTGGGGAGTAGCCCTTATAGGAGACTTTTTCTACTAGGCATTGCTCACCCCGTCGTGGAACCCCCTTTCAGGTATAGGGAGTGTATAGGGAGACGACACTCCTACGAGGCCGTGTGCCGGGGAGAGAGGAGGCGCATGTGAAGCTTTTACAATTAACATCTTTGTAAAAGTGTTTTGTATAAAAGATTTTTATAAAATTCTTTTGGACTATTATATAAATAGTCGGGCATGTAATTATGGTAAGAGGGTCGTGATTGGACTCCTACGGACTGTAATTATTTATTTTCTTTTCATATTTAGATTTAAATATGAATGAATGGGTCCCGGTGAAGGGTCGTAAGGAAGTGGTGCCGAGTAACTCGATGTTTATGGGTAGTTGGTACCGGTCCGTCACGAACTTAGGTGAGAGCTGACCTAAGACAAAAATTAGGTGGTTGTGAGGTTGTCAGCAGGACCCCGAAATTTGGGGCATACAGTTATGATCAAACACCACAATTGGTGATTTGATAAGTGCGTTCGGTACTGTTGGACGAAGTCCAACAAAGTCGCATGGTTACATGAAACGGAAAACTTGTGTCGGGTAATAGCAAGAAGGGCTAGACACTCCCTCGGGTGAAAGACCCAAAGCGGTTTCACACTCGGCGGGGTGAAAGTCCAAAACATGTAGACGGTGTCGCGGTCGGCGATTGAGACTCCAAAATCAAGCTACCCACAAAAGACACCTGAGGGTTTTATAAATGAAATGATAAAATTGGGAAATGAAAATAAAAAAGTTTTGGTTTATAAAACATGACTTTTGTTTTAAAACGGATCATTGGAAATCCATTAATGACGGTTTTTATCACACTTGGGCATCGCATTATGTGGTGGGAGTCGGTAAAGACTTGGGTATGGGAATCGGTAAAGACTCGGGTATGGGAGTCGATAAAGACTCAGGCATGGTGCATGAGTGGGTCTCATCTCATTTCATGGCATAACATGTAGAATTCCAACCTAGGATTGCATATTCTTGTTTGGAATTGTGATGTATATGTGATTGTTAAGGTGAACATTGCATGCGCACTTAGGAGGAGAGTAGCCTCTGTAGGAATTACTCTACTGGGCGTGGCTCACCCTATATGGGATAACATTTCATGTGCGGGAAATGCGCTAGTGGGCGGTTCTCATCCGGAGCTGTGAGATTGAAGACAGCCAGCTTGTGGCTTTGTAATCATTTTTTTATAAATGTTTGAAGTAAATTCATTTTGACATGTACTAATGTATTAATGAGTTTTAATTGAACTCATATGAACTATTTTTAATATAGTCTTACATGTTTTTTATATGAATGAGGATAAATGGGCGTGTTGGTCAATTTTTACTCTCATAACAAAGACTGGTAGATGTTGTGTTATATATACAGAGGGCCCCCCCGGATGGGTCATGTGATTGTATTATTGTATAGGTTGAGTTTTGGATAGAGCTCTCTTTCCGAAGGAGACTCTATCCGATTTTTTTTAAATTACGGATCCCGGTAAATGGGACACAACAGTATGGTATCGAGTTACACGATATCCACAGGCTTGCTGCGGGTTGATGGATGATCAACGGACCCCCGGATTTTGGGGCGTCACATATCAGCTTTTATTTTTTCATGAAAATGATTAACAAACTAGTTTTTTAGTCAATATCAATAAAAATGAAATAATTTCTTATAAATAAAAAATAAAATGAAATTTGTATTAATATAAATCATTTCCATAGACCATTTTTCATTATCGTTAAAATAGAAATTAACTTGCATTTGGTTTAAAATTAATTAATTAATTTACATATGATTTTTTTCAAATAAATTAATTTACATATGCTTGAAAATTAAGATAATAAAAATTAAAATTCATAAATTAATGTGCATAATATATAGCTTTAGAACTTACCATTTCAGTTTTTAAAGTTAACATATATAAATTTAGATATTAGGAAAAAATTTAAATATAAATTAATAATGGTAATTGAAATTATTAAAGATATAAATATATTACATAAATAAAAAAATGGGAATTAAATTTTGCTACCATAAGATTAATGTAGGTGAAATCTAGGTCATTCATTTGAAGGAAACCTAAATAGTCATTTGAAGAGAAACCCTAAGGGCTAAGATATTTCTTTCCCATTTTACGCATCCCAATCTCCTTCCTCTCTACTTCTTCTTTCCTCATTCTCTCTAGCCACCCATGTCCTTCACAATCTCAAGCAATATGGTCGTAGCAACGAAGTCCGCCATTCAGCCATGGTATCATCTATCACGGGGGAAGTAAACGACAACGTCAACGTTAGCGTCTCTGGATGGTCTCTCAGAGGCTACACCACTCTCGTCATCGACGACACTCAAAGAATCGGGTATCTTTCTCTTATAGATGAAAAATACACATTTTATGTATTAAGAATCTTGAGATGAATGACATTTGATTTGAAGAAGGCAAATGATGAGAATAATCTTATCTTTGCTTGATCTGAATTTAATGCAGACTACCAAGCTCAAGCATTATCTTGTACATACATCACTGGTTTGTAAACAAGTTTCAAATTTTTTAAATTTAAATTTTTCAAAAAAAAAAAAAAAAGAGGGTAGCTTGATGTTTGAAATAGTCCGGAGAAAAGTTGGGATTTTTCTAGATCTCGGATGACAAAACGGATTGCATCGTTAGAATCGTCTCGCAAAATCTAGCTACCCAGTCGAATTTTGTTGAATTCGAGACAGTCGGAATTTCACGTATTTCGAGGCAACGAGCGTCGGGCGACACATTGCGAGCCATGTGGATGGCACATGGCGAACCATGTGGGTGACACATGGCAAGCTATGTGTCACATGCATGGCAAAGGCATGCATGTGTGACACATGGCATGCCATGTGTCAACATGCATGGCACTTTGAGAGCTATAAATAGGAGAGCTCAAATTGAGTTTGTGTGGGGCGACGAGCTTCCAGTCCGTGGATATTGGGGGGAGAAGGAGAAGGAAAGGAAAGAGAAAGGGAGGAAAGGAAGAAAGGAGAAGAGAGGGAGGAAAAGAAAGAAAGGAAAGAGAAAGAAAAGAAAGGAAAAAAGGAAAAAGGAAAGAGAGGGAAAGGAAAGAGGAAAGAAAGGAAGAAGTGTCGCGCGGTAGAGAAACGGGCCGGGCGGTGAAAGAACGGCGTGCTACAAGATGTAGAGTTTCTTCCTACTTTGGTTATTTTATGCCTAGGGACGTTAGTATGTAATGGCCCACACGGGTTTAGATCCGTTTTTCGAGGCGAATTTGTATGTTGTGTGGTTTGTTTGCATGATTGTGTGATGAACGGGGCCGGGTTCATGGGGTTTTTGGGACTGCAAGAAACCGAACATTGTGTTCCGGGACAGCAAAATCCCGAGCAGAATGGCAAACGGGGGTGTGCCCAAATTTCCGCACACCCTTGTGAATCGACCGCATCAACTTCGGACGGCCATAACTTTCCCGTCCGAACTCCGATTTGCACGTTCTTGGACTCTGCGGAAAGCTCGTTGAGTCTAGAATTTAATAGAATAAAGTGCTCAACCAAAACGTGGGTTGAACATTGGTCTGGGTCACGGAAAGTTGAGGAATTGTCCTTTTTGGTTTCCGGAACTTCTATTTTTGGAATCGGTTTGTAAATGAAACACTTGGGGCTGCGTATGCTTTGGCTTGGGAATGCGTGTTGGATTTTTGTGACAGTTACAAAAGGCTGGACTTTACGGACTAAGTCCAGTTATTTAAAGGCAACATGGCGGATTATAAAGCGGGAATGACTAATGTGTGTTATTGCCATAGGTGATCTTTCCACTGTTGAATATGTGATATATGTGTGATAAAGATGAAAATAATTATATGCATTGAGAACATATATGGTAGACATACTATGTCTCGAGCTTGGAATATGAATTATGGCATGCCTAAGTAATGGTTGGAATTATGTTAATACATGCTTGAATGATGTGTTGACATGAATGGCTGATGATAGAAAAGATGTAGTGCATGCTTATGTGATGTACTAGACCCAAGATGTGTGGAATATTAACATGACTGTATGTATGTTGATGTTGAACTAAATATATGTAAATATTTATTATTCTGCATTAGACATGAGTGTTCATAACACACACATAGTGTATGGTGTAGAATGTCCATGCTTGAGGTCTTTCATACATTAGTCATGGGTTTGAGTGCGTAGCACGAATTGCATTGCAGTGGTGTGTGGTAACACCGCATTACATGGGTGTGTGTACATGGTATAGATTTGGCACTGCGTTTGGTGCTGAATCGTGTGGGCTTAGGAATGGGACGAAGTCCAATTGAGTTCCACAGTGTTAAATGAAAATGGAAAATGAATAGTGTCGGGCGTAGCAAGTAGGGGATAGACACCCCCTCATGTGAAAAGCCTGAAAACCTGGTTAGACAGCATATCCATCGGTGAAAGCCCGAAAAATGTCGGAGGGTGTAAGAGAACCGCGGTGAGACCCCGGAAAGTTCACATTTGCCCAAAAAGACCACGAAGCGATTAAATAAATATCATAAACTACGGGTTGTGAGATGGGAGTCGGGGCCCGACTTCGGTGTTGATTTCCATTGGCACTTGCATTGGGTGGTGGGTCGAAATTGACCGGTACATGGGGCGTATGGGCGTGGTCTGCCACGTGCATGTAGTTTTTTTTTTTCCATGATAGGACAACATGTATGCACGGATTGGTTGTTGGTTTGATTGTGAAATGATCATTTGCATGTGCACCTAGGTGGGGAGTAGCCCTTGTAGGATTTATCTCTACTGGGCGTTAGCTCACCCCGTCGTGGGACCCCCTTTCGGTCTGGGGACAGGTGCGAATGACGGTGCTCCTTAGAAGGCGGGGATTATGAAGCTACTAATAGGATTTATGGCCTTGATTCATGTTTTGTGTATATATTAGAGCGAACTAGTTTTTTAATATATATGTTCTATATTAGAGTGATGTAATAACTCTTGGATCATAGAAATGTATGGTTTATAGCGTATGGGCCAGTATGGATGATGGGCTATTGGTCATTTCACTCTATGTATGGAGTCTCATGATATGAGACACGCATAGGTTTCACGGTGACGATTAGTCAGAGACCCTCTCGGGTTTTGGAATGCACATAGTTAAGAATCCAAGTGTTTTTGTTCCTTTTATTTCTACGATATAAATTTCTTCGCCATCAACTTATTTCTTTTCTGATCTCAGGGCTTACCTTGTTTGTGCTTTGAATAGTGTAGTAATGGGAAAGTATGACGATTAGGGAAGAACCGATGATGTAGAAAAGCGGGGCTGGTGGTACGAATTGATGCCTTGTTGATTGTCTGCGAAGTTCCACTTGTGGAATTTCTCTAAGAGGGCATTCCAACAATGTTTCAGCAGTATTGTTTTTCTTCTTTTTGCATTTCCATTTTTGTTGATTTTGATTTAAAACTGAATTGAATTGGTAGTAAAATGGAGAGGAAGTAGCAGAATTTGTTTGATAGAACTGCGTGATGAGGTGCTTTATTTATGCGGACATATGAGCTGTCTTATGATTTTATATGCATCTTCTAAGCGGTGAGTGTAAACCTTATACGGTTTCAAATTTGGATTTTGCTTAATTCTTTCCATCCACATCATTTTACTATCCGAACTCCAATTTTATTATTTCAATTCAGCCACTCAAAATTTATTGTTTAGTTTTTTAAACATTGAGCGTCTCAAAAACCTTCTATACTTTTTTTTATTATTATTATTTTGTTTTCCTTTATTAATAGTCTTTTTCCTTCATATTTTCTCATTGTGATTGGTTAGTTATCAATTGAAGACTGGATTGTTCCTTGATTATTCTTATTTTGTTCCTATGTAGATAAACTTCATTGACATGTGATCTTGGATATTTATCTTTATGATATTGAAGTTCAATATGTGTATTCTATTAAGAAAGTATTTTTTGCTTAATTTTTTGTAACTATTGTATTTATAACACTAGGTATCAGAAATTCTACAAGAGGGGAGCAATGAAGAAGGAATAAAGACGAGAAACTTTGACTTTTCATTTTAAGTTTGTATATTATCTTAATTTAATGTTCTTAATTAGGTTTTGTTTATATGTAGAAAATGGAGAATGACTTGGCAAAGATTTATGGAATTGTATTTTCAATATTCACGTATATATGCATATAAGAATTATTTTACATTGATTAGTAGCTCCATTTGTTTATTTATTTTAGCCATTACACATGTTTTGTTCCTTGTGTATATTATGTTGTTATAATGACTAGTGGCAGAATGTCTAAGTCTTCTAGTGGACCACAAGCATCTTTAACACCCATGGGGACTTCAAGAGTAGAGGAGTTTTATGTGAATCTTGAGGATGAGATTAAGGAACCGGATGAACTTAAGAAGGTAAAGATGTTAATTTGGAAACTAGTGAACCCACTCCTATCACTAGATTCACTACATCGAAAGAAGTTGAGGTTGAAAACCCTTTCCAAGATTTTAAGAGATCGAGAAGATCAAAAGTTTAGGATAATTTTCTTGAACCTGAAATGATAAAAGGGAAATGGAAAGTAAGGTGTAAATATTGTAAATCTCCTCTTTCTATATTAGCATCTAAAAGCACTACTCATTTGAACCAACATTTGGACACTTGTTCAAAAAAGGCATTACACTTGAAGCAACAACAACTGATTAATTTTTTACCATCTAATTTAAGTATCGATACAAACCAATTTGGATTTGTTAGTGCTTTGCATAATGGTAAATTTGACATGTTAAAGATGAGAGACGGGATAGCATATTGGCTCACGATGCATGGCGCATCCTTTCACTATGGTAGAAGAAAGGATTTGCTTGATGATAGACGGGGAATACCACGGTGGATTGGGTGTGTCTCGTCACGTGCCATAAAGAACGGACTCAGGTCAAGGTCCTACGATTTTGAGGAAGACTAAACTAAAAGCATTGTTGAAAATGGTGGATCGAATTAGTTTGACTGCATTGATTTACATGTGGCGGTCGGGGCCACAAAGGATCGAATATATGGTTCTAATATCTCATTTTGTGAATCTTGATTGGAAAGCCGGAAGGTGTTTCGGCTTTGTCCACTTGCCTCCTCCATGTAAGGTGCTCACATAGCCCAGGTGCATCTTAACATCTGAGAGTGGGAAATTGAGAACAAAGTAAGAATATTAACACTATTTTTCTATACTTATATTAGTATTTTCTTTTTAGTTGTGATTTGTGAACTAATCAATCATTTCTTTTCATTCTCTCTTAGGTTTTCACAATTTCAGTGGACAATGCAAGTGCAAATGATTCTTGTATTCATATTCTAAAGAACATTTTTGCATCTAATGGAAGACTTCTATGCAAGGGATGTAACTTACGCCTGCTAGTGAGCGATTGTGTCGGCCACCCACGGAGACCCTCGGCCAAGATTACTTCCAACGACTAGATAATCCTGAAGCGAAGCCGTGTTTAGCCTTGCTGAAAATCCGTATAAAATTTTTTCTTTTTCTAAACTTATGATTTTATACAAAATTTCCCGGCAGCATAACAGCTGCATCTGAGGACATATCCCAAATCACTGCTAAACCTGATTTACATTTTCTGACATAGCGAGTAACACACTCTTTCAAAGAGCCTCAGGCTCATCACATTTTCACAAAACAAAACTATGTACATACATATGCTCAACTATACAAACTCAAAGTATTTCCTTACAAAAGTTACTTAATACAGCACTATGCTAGAAGTCAGGAGAATACTAAAATGCTCCAGCGTCCAGCGTACATGTACCTGGAAAATAGTTTTTAAAACAGGAAAATAATGAGCTAAACGAGCTCAGTGAGTGTATGCTTTATAAAATGCTTTCTTTTTCTGAAAATATCTCAAAACTAAAAAACTATATTTTACAAGACATTTTCTAGAAACCTTGCTTGCTTTGTTATAAAAGTTTATAAAACTTCATAACTATAACACTTTAACTTTAAAAGTTTCTAAAACTTTCATAAAGTACTGCTTGCTTGCTTTGAAAGTTTCTAAACTTTCATACTATGTTTGCTTGCTTGCTTTAAAAGTTTCTAAAACTTTTCATAAAACTACTTGCTTGCTTGCTTTGAAAGTTTCTAAAAACTTTTCAGAAACTACTTGCTTGTTTTTGCTGTAAAAGTTTCTAAAAACTTTTCATAAAATGCTTGCTTTGCTTTAAAAGTTTCTAAAACTTTCATAGATTGCTGCTTGCTTTGCTTTGCTTGAAAAGTTTCTAAAAACTTTTCATAAAATGCACATAACTGCCACTAGTGGTTGATTTTAAAC